>JASKOT010000038.1:0-164956 GCA_032158125.1 Papiliotrema nemorosa
AGCGACTTAGACGACTTAGTTACTGGTAACTAAGTTCACATATATCGTTGAGTACCTTCTCTCTCTCTAGGCTAGATAAACTAGTCACGCGTTGGGCTGGTAACTAGTAGTGGAGCAACGTGACAACAAGGAACTTCGAGAGAATTAGGTTCGCTAAGGTATCTTATTGTTTTGCCACCGCTTCTTATTGTTCTTGCCCGACGCAAGACTATTCTTATTGTCTCCAAAACAACGGCGAAGTTCGGCACCATCGGCTGGTAGAGGAATAAAAGGGAACCGAGGTTATTTGGCAAGGTTGCCTATTGTTCTAGACGAACAGTATAGAACTTTGACGATGCAACAATAAGGCCAGATGGTGGACGCATGGGTCAGGCAATGAGAGGAGCCTTCTGGACGAGGTATAAAGATGAGTCGTCAAAGATCAAGGATCCTTAGCGATCCTCGATTAGCAGTCACTGGTAGTTACTTGTAGATGATATCCTCGCATACATTGTCCTTTGATTACTCGTACTTCGCTTGAGATAGTTGATCTTATCCTACGTCGTTGGCTACTCTCAGTCCCCAACGACCCTCGCCTAGCTTCAACGAACTTCCTTTAGGTTAGGGCCAAATCCAGGATAGGATCAACCCACGCTTCTGACAGCTGGGGACTCAGAGTAGCCAACGACGTAGGATAAGATCAACTGTCTCAAGCGAAGTTTGAGTAAAACAAAGACGATGAATGCAAGGACATCAACTATGAGTAAGTACCAGTGACTGCTAATCGAGGATCGCTAAGGATCCTTGATCTTTGACGACTCATCTTTATACCTCGTCCAGAAGGCTCCTCTCATTGCCTGACCCATGCGTCCACCATCCGGCCTTATTGTTGCATCGTCAAAGTTCTATATTGTTCGTCTAGAACAATAGGCACCTTTGCGCAAATAACCTCAGATCCCTTTTGTTCCTCTATCAGCCGATGGTGCCGAACTTTGCTGTTGTTTTGGAGACAATAAGGATAGTCTTGCGTCGGGCAAGAACAGTAAGAAGCGGTGGCAAAACAATAAGATTCTAGTAAAGAACCTAATTTCTTCGAAGTTTCTTGTTTGTCGGCAATCTTTGCTTGTCCATAGGCTGGTTGTCGGCTACCTTGCGGTGTCACCCCTGACACTAATCTTATACTTACATATCTCCCTTTGCTGGACATCATGCCAGAAGCAGTTCATCTGCAGGAGTAGGCCATATGTTAGGGCGTGGTTGTCAACAACCCATCCCAAGACTTGCTCTGACCATCTTCGAGCTTGGGGCAATGTTGACACGTATATAAAGGTTTGTTTTGCACCACAGACAAGCAACCATTTGGTGATTCCTTGGTTTAGTGGTATAATGCCCGCTTAGGGAGTTCCGGGTTGTCCGGCCTCTTATGCGGGTGGTCCCGCGTTCGATTCGCGGAGGAGTCCTATCTTTTGCAATCTTTTTATTTGCCCTCATTTCCCGATACCTATGACAATCCTTCGGTACCTACCCTCCTGTCCTCTTGCCACTTCGTTCTCACACAATGTACTCCCAGAGCAGGCTGCACGTATGAGCTTCTTGACAAGGGTGTGCTCAGCGATACACCCTCGTCAGTCAGCAGGAGTTCTCTACCTCGAGCCTTTCATCTTCTGCATCCGTGCATACATGAGGTACTCTTCGAGCGCCTCACCCATGCACGCAACTCCATACGAGGTCGCTCATGCATCACGCAGAACAATGTTTTGACGCTCGCGTGATACCCACGGTTATCTCTAATGATATGGATATGTACGATCTGTGGCTGTCACTTTGTGTTTCAGTGAAACGTTCCACCATGTACGGTGTCACCCCTCGGGTGCCTTTCCCCTTGGTCAATGCGAAAGGCAATTAGTGCACAAGAAGTTTACCATTCCCCTGCACGAATGGGTATCCTAAAGGCAGGAGGTCCCTTCCGGGAACGATATCGCTCTGAGCCTTTCCTCTTCCCCTTCCACCTAGCCCTCGCGGTCAGTTCGACCCTTTGACCTCTCTTATCCCACGAACAATGAACAAGACCTTGTGATGATGATACACATGCATTCGCTGTGAGATTGGCAATTGAGCTCTTCATCTTGCCAAAAGACGACACCTGCGAGGGGTACTCGGAGGTAGTGTTGGGAAGTCGGGGCAGGGGTTTGGTCTACTCCTTGTGTTCACATCTCGGCTAATGCCTTATCTCCGAGATCGGGTCGGCCCTGACCTCAGAATAATCAATCGTGCTGTCTTTCTCCTCGTCCAATTCTGCGACAATCGCTCTGCCAACGTCAAATTTCCGAGAACCTGGAGTAGGGTCAACTTACACGTTGTCCCCCTTGATCATATACAGCCCCAGCGGCACCATCTCCACACCTTGTTCCACTGAATATTCCCTCTCCACGCTATCTGATAATATCAGATTTGTCCTCACGTCGAACCCCTTGAGTTTTCCCTATTCATCAGCAGCCGCTTACCCCGCCGAAAGCGTACGACAATGATTCGACCGTCATAGAGAATGACTTGGACCATATCTGGAATCAGCGGGAGTGAGCGTGGTCACGTACGGTCTAGGTAGTTCTCGACGGCCGACATGTTGGATGGTCGAATGCAGAATGTCTTGAAGTTGTCGAACAGGTGAGTGAGACTTGAGCGGGGGTCGCCGCTTTCAGTCGAGGTTCTGGCCCGCCCCTCCCCTCCCTGAATTGGACATGTATCGTCTTTGGCACTACGATCCACTTTGCGACGACGAGCACAGGTAGCGCGAGTGCACGACGGGCGTCCAAAATCACAGTCGTAGAAGCCGGAAACAGCCTCCATCGATAGACAAACCCCTTGATCGACCGCGCTCAAGCACCTTTTACACTAAACAATGGCGACCCAACATGTTATAGGCTCGTCCAACCCGGCTCAGCATCTGTCATCATCAGGCAGTCATAGCTCTAGCTCGAGCAACATTGTCGGGGTACACTATAAAGTCGGCAAGAAGATTGGAGAGGGATCTTTTGGCGTCATCTTTGAAGGTGGGTCAAACCTATGATGACGCTGATGTAGGCACCAACCTCCTCAACTCGCAGACGGTTGCGATTAAATTCGTGAGTGTAGCTGAGAATCACGCTCACAGCAGGAACCGCGAAAATCAGACGCACCGCAACTTCGAGATGAATACCGTAGCTACAAGATTCTCTCTGGTTGCTGTGAGTGACGCACCGGATCCCGCTGATGGTAGTGGGTATTCCCCAAGTGTACTACTTTGGACAGGAGGGTCTGCACAATATCCTCGTCATCGACCTCCTTGGCCCTTCTCTTGAAGACCTATTTGACATGTGCGGGAGAAAGTTTAGCGTAAAAACATGCTGCATGACAGCCCGGCAAATGGTATGTCCAAGCGCGTTCCCGCTGACCACAGTTGTCGCGTGTGCAAACCATCCATGAAAAGAACCTCATCTACCGAGATATCAAACCCGACAACTTTTTGATCGGTCGTCCGGGTACCAAAGGGGCGAATACAATCCATGTGGTGGACTTTGGAATGGCCAAGCAGTACAGGGATCCCAAGACGTGCGTATAGGACTTGACGCCGCTGACAATAGTAAACAACACATTCCATACCGAGAGCGCAAGTCACTCAGCGGAACAGCACGATACATGTCTATCAACACGCACCTCGGAAGGGGTGGGTCAGAACCATTGTCAAACTGACTTTAGAACAATCACGACGAGACGATCTGGAGGCCCTTGGCCACGTCTTTTTCTACTTTTTGCGAGGAGGACTCCCCTGGCAAGGTCTCAAGGCCGCGACCAACAAGCAAAAGTATGAAAAAATTGGTGAAAAAAAGCAGACTACCCCGATACCCGAGCTCGTCGAAGGGTACCCGCAGGAATTTGCTATTTACCTCAACTATGTCCGAAAATTGACCTTTGACGAGACGCCCGACTACGACTTTTTGCGAGAGCTTTTTGCGACGGCGATGAAGAATAATGGGGATGAAGACGATCAAATGTATGATTGGATGAAGCTGAACGATGGTGCCGGATGGCAAAAGACGGTAAGCACAGAGTCTAGTCGTAACTGATCATAGACCACCCCCTCGGCAGACGTCTCGAGAAGGGACACTAGATCTAGACAAGATGGCAAAGAGTACAAGGACCGTGGAGTGGAGCGTCTGCGAAATGGTGCTGCTCCATCCCCACTCAAGGCTCGAAAGTCTGGGGCAGGATCTGCGCTCCCCAACGCGTCGAACCAAGCGATCATCGGGGTGTCCGCTCCTAGCCCCCTGCCCAACTCGCGGCGACAATCGGCGCAAGGTCATCCCTTTGCCAATGTCCACTCATCAGACCGAAACGGCGATTACGACCCATCGACAGTGCCAATTCAGTCTCAATCTGGGTTGCAACCGATTGCGCCCATGACTGTCAATTCGCGCCCTGGCAACACCGCTGCCAACTCGCAACAGGTCGATGGGGATTATGGGCACAAGAATGGCAATGGCTTCCTCCGGTTCATAACTTGTGGATGCGCCAGGTAGATCCCGTGGAATGTCGTGTGATACCCTAATAGTATACCCATCTTTAATTCGCCGTCGGTGTTGACCACTCGCGATACCCCTTTACCCTCTTGCAAGTATCCTATCGGTTCCTTTACATGGTTGTTTTCACGGTTGGTAGATTTGAAACATGGATTGTCGCATGCACTCATGATGGAAAAGAGCTAAGCACCTCAGTCCCATATCAGCTTACCTCTACTGTCCACCGTCGCAGTAGCCGTAGCTCTTCCCGCGCTGACTCCGTTCTTCTTCTTTACAGTATACAGCTCGTTGATGCGCTCCCTACAAGTCAGTCAGCACATTGCATGGGTGCCCACCTTTCCAGGTCCCTCTTGTGCATGGCCAACCGCCTCAACCTTTCTGTTTCTTCAGCCGCTTTGGCTGCCTTTTTCGCTTCTGCCTTTTTGGCATTCTTCCGTTGGATCTTTGTCGACACGGGGAGCGGGGTGGAAGATGGTGCTGCAGCTGCTGAAGCGGACAAGGAGAGTGAAACGGGTTCTATCGTCAGCTGGAACAGGTGGAGACTCACTCTTTGGTTTGGGGGCTACGACATTCCACTCGGCCTCTGATTTCTCAGAAGGTGTGTCTGAATCGGAGGCATAGTCATTTTCAAAGCTCTCCATTTTTGTTTGGGCGGGTCGAGAGGCGGAGCTCTCGCTCGGTGCTGGTAGTATCGGACCCGGTGCAGGCGTTATGTGTGACGGGTCGATCACTCGCATAACTCGGGCGTGTTTGGCCGGCAGGTCTTCAGGTGCAAGCATACTGGAGTAAGCTTCAGCCATGCGGGACGAGCTCACTCGTCGACTTTTGTCTTGCGAGGTTTCGGAGCAATCTTCTCTGCCAATGTCTTTGGCTTTGAGGGAGCAGAGACGTCCTTTTTCTGCTCTGGCCCCGTCTCCGGGGCGATGGGTTTAGGTTCTTCTTTCAAGTCTGTTCTCCTTGACTCTGGATCCTGTCTAAGCTCTGGACCGTCGGTGCTGGTTGCCTTGTTTTTCTTCTTGTTCTTCTTCTTCGACTTGGACGCCGAGTTTGTGGAGGGGGTGGCTTTCGGTAGGTATTGCCAACCCCAAGCGAGCACTCCTATCAGTCCTAGCCCAACCAGCGCTTCCGTGGATATATATGGCATCTTCGGCCTGTCTTGAGTATCGACAAGAGTCCCCGAGGCGTTGATGATGCTGCGATGGTCGACACCACCCCTCCTGCACCTTCAGAGCCGTCATGAAACGTTAATGAGGGGATCGGATAATCTTTTGCCACCTACCTATTACTCTTCTCTTACACCTCAACCGTGATTCTACACTCCAACCCCATTACTACAATGTCGCGACGACCGGCGGACGATGCGCCAAATGGCGAGTCTGACCTCAAAAAAGCCAAGGTTGAGCCCGCCAAAGCGACCCTCGACATTGCGGCGATTCGAGCACAGATAGCAGCTAGAAAGGCTGCTCTCGAGGCGTCCGGATCGGGTTCTGGATCTTCATCACCTGCACCCGTCTCAGCACGCCCCGCGGGACCGGCTGCACTCCCTCCCACACCAACAATGGATGCTTCCGTGGCTGAACGTCTTGCCGCCGCGAAAGCTCGTATAGAAGCTCTCAATGCCAGGGCGAAAAACCCTTACCTTGCATCCACCCCCGCCCCTCCCTCTGCCCCACCTGTTGCCTTACATCCACTGTTGACCCAGGCATCCACATCAAAAGATGAAAAGAACGACAAGAAACGAGAGAGAGAGAGGTATAAACCCATGGCGCCGAAATTCAGCACTGTCAAGGCAAACGTAGCAGCTGCACCGACACCGGTACCGGTTGCCGCACCCACCCCAGCCCCGTCGCTCAACCCCTATGCTACAACAGAAGCTACACCGGAAGAGAGAGCCCCCGAGAGGAGGAGCAAGAAATTGCAGTTCGCTCAACCGGGTCGATATGTCAGACAGGGGGATCAACTGCGAAACGAAGAAAAGATGGAAGCGCTTAGGCAGCGTATAGCAGAGGCGAGTAAAAAGGCGGGACTGGACAGCGAGTTTGACACCCTTGAGAGGAGTCTCAAGGTGAGTAGACCTTTCGTTCTACTCTCATCCCAGCGTCAACCCCCGCCAGAAGTCGAGTGGTGGGACAAGGCCATCATCCCTCAAGGCAGCACCTACGACGATATCGAATCCGCCGTGACATGGATGACCACCTCGGACGACTCGCTTATTACTCATCTCATCCAGCACCCCATCCCCATCGCCGCACCCTCTGATCGAAAACAAGCCGAACGCGGGTTGATGCTCACCAAAAAGGAACAGAAAAAGATGCGTCGACAACGCCGTAAAGCAGAACTCGAAGACAAGCAGGATAGACAAAAGATGGGCCTCATTCCTCCAGATCCACCCAAGGTCCGGTTGGCCAATTTGATGAAAGTTTTGACGTCCGACGCGGTGCAAGACCCGACCAAGGTGGAGGCCAAGGTGCGACGAGAGGTTGCGGCCAGGGCGAACAAGCACGAGAGAGATAATGAGGAGAGGAAATTGACGACGGAGCAGAGAAAGCAAAAGGAGTATGAACAGTTGGCCGCTCGGGAGAGAAAAGGAATCTATGCTGCCGCTTTCAAGTGAGTCTGCACGAGTGTTGTGTTGTCTTTGCTCATATCAGGATCAAATACCTCACAAACGGTCGACATAAATTCAAAGTTCGAGAAACAGCCAAAAAGGATCAGCTCTCAGGAGTTTGCATATTCCACCCTTCTTTTGCTTTGGTACTGGTAGAGGGGACAGACAAGGGTCTGAAGCATTATCGACAACTCATGGAGCACCGAATAGATTGGACAGAAGAAGCTCGACCATTGGAGGACGAGAATGAGGATGAGGACGAGGCGCCAAAGAATGACGCCGGTCCGGAGAGTCTAGAGGACAACAAGTGCGAGCTGATATGGACTGGAGAGGTGCCCGACCGAGCGTTCAAGCAATTCAGAGCGAGACACGCCGAGTCAGACTCTAGGGCCAAGGAGTGGTTGACCACGAGGTATGAGGGATACTGGGATTTGGCCAAGAGGCATATATGGGAAGGCGAAGATTTGTAGAGATAGCGAGATTTTGGGTGCACATGTGACCACCTCGTGTATCATCTCTCAACACTATGAACACCACCCCAAGATCAAAGTTGTCTTTTGACAAAGATACACCATGAACTCGTCCTCGCGAGCTAGACCCGACCCACCAGATATCATCCTCGGCTCACCATGTACACCATCAGCTTGGTCTCGATGTTCCTCGCTTACTCCGTTACCCGACACCCCGGAGCCCGACGCCTTTGCAGGTGAACCCACATTCGACACACCCTTAACCGGGACGACCACTTTAGGGAGACGAACAGACCGCGTGCGAAAAGCAAAAGAAATTTACGATCCATCGGATGAGCCCATACGAGCGAGCACCAGCAGAGACAGACCTCCCAAGACGCGAATCGGCATCAAGGCGGATCCCAACCCGGAGAAAAGGTCGCGGACTCCTACATCGGTGAGGGCTCTTGGGACCACCACGAAGAAGAGGAAGGGGAAAGCGAAATCTCTAAAGGAGATCAAGGTGTCCACGCCAGAAAAGACAGAACTCGGCATCGCCGATGGAGTCGCTGGGAAAGCCTTCCTCCATGAGTCCAGGACCGACCAATCCGCCGGTGGTGCGGTGGGAGGAGAGGTACAGCAATCTACCGCGAAGCGAAAGAGACGCCCTGCTGGGTGTCTCCCGGTCAGTTTCAAGGCGAGCCTGCTCGACTGTTTGATTTCCACCACCCCAAGCGAACCCGAAAAGCCTGAGCCTCCCCGTTCGGACTTCCAACTGCCCAATCCACCTGATGCGATTGCGGCGAGACCTACGCTTCGTACAAGATCCAAGAAAAAGCAAAGGCATATACCGACGCAGCCAGTTGAAGTGGTAGCTATCAGAAAGCAAGGTTACATCTCGTCATCCACCTTTTCGAAAGTCCTTCGGCTTGTCGCCAACTTAGCTCCGACATTCACTCCGCCTCAGACTCGATACCAAGGACCCATACCTCAGCCTCCCGTTTGGGCCGAGGTGGGTTGGATCTCTATCAAGCTAATCCTAGTCGAGGCAAGAGCTATGTGAGGCCCTGCCATACTATCGAGCATTTCAAGCGGGACTATACTCCAACTCCCGTATCGCGTATGGATACCTCCTCGAAGCGTTCCCCGCACCGTGAGCTCACTCGATCTCTCAGTCAGAACTCATTGCAGTCGAGACGTGTGGGCGCACGATGGACGAGTGGTCATCTCTCATGGGTGAGAGCAACACTGTCTCTCCTGACTCTAGGGGAGGACAATGTGTTCGAACGACCGATAGCCACGGTCGACTGGGTCAGCCAGCCCTTCAAGCGGATCAAAGCGCCGCGGACTCTCGTGTTGATACCCTTCTCAACGCCCATCGAAATCAGACGCCGATAGTTTTGCTTGTCGGGGAGGGATACGGATCTCTACCGTTTTCCCTCGGGTGTGCTTATGCTGTTCTAGGATGGTGAGCCTCCAAGTGGTATCGACTAACAAGAGGTACTGGATATCACATGTCTGGGTTGAAGCCGAACCTGTGGCCAACGGGATCAAGGCACCAAACGATCGCGACTACTTTCACCGGTACAAACTGCGCTTCGATCGGATCGAAAGTCAAGGTCCGCCTTGGTGGGATACGTACACAGTCGGAGACGGACCGGCCTTGGACCCTTTGGGCACTGTCAGAGAGTCATCTGGCTCGAAATCAAGAGGGCCGCCGACACTGGTTGATCCAATTTCCGGTTTAGCAACACCGCCGATCACCCCACCGAAGCGTGACAATGCCCATCTCTCCACATATTCTCGCACAGTCGAAGATTCCCCGGGCTTGCCTTGCACACCCCTTTCGGAAGTCAAAGAGCATGATGCCAATGGTACTGCGCGTACCGGGATTGACCCCTCTTCCGAAGTGACAGAAGGGTCTCCAATCGTCGCCTCTAGCGCGGATCGGGTAGAGTCATTGTGAGTCTAGGTCGACGATATGTGTAGCCCGATCTGACGTGGCTTGTAGCCACAGCATCTCTCAGAATTGTCCTACATGTCATGCCTCGTCGCCCCGCATCTATGTCGAGGGGTGGATATGTGTGCAACATAGCTGTCCCCAGTTCTGGCTTCTGGACACCATGATTGGGCTGATGCCGATCCCACCTGGGTTCAGGTTGACCTACGCCGCGGAATGGCTCTCACCAGTCGGTACCCCAAGATTGCTCGTTCGGCCACCGTACAGCGTGTGTCCTCCCGCGCCGGTTCCCGGTCTCAGCGAGTCACAACAGTGCCCAGGCGACAGGACACTGTGGAAAGGTACGTGAAAGCTTGTCAGACGCTGAGTATAGGCTGGGTGTGCCCAGACTGTCATCGAGCCAACTGCCGATACCGCTGGGAGATATGGGTAGGTGTCTCTCTAGACTCTCCTGACATTAGGAATGCGTCTCATGCGGAAAGACACACGCACCAATCGATCCGGCGCAGATTGTGGCGCCTCCCGAGCGAGACGCTTCCTTTCTCGGAGCTGTCGCGGTCGGCCCCTCTTCCGACATACAAGTCGATTTTGGCCGGACATCCCACTTGGCTTGCATAGTGTTTAAATACACCCTGCCCAATAGGTGAGCTGACCCGCTGGTCTAGACCGACATCAGGACGGGGAGCATATACCACATCATTCCGGAGAACAAGGATCAAGCAGACAGGATCTGGGAGATGTATCAAATCCAAGCTGCGGCCACGCCTGTTCCCCTCTTTCAAAGACGAGCCTTGGGTTCCGTGAGTGATACACTAGTTTGAAGCTGAGATCAGCATACAGGTCAGCAGAGTGTCTCCCGTTGCTAATCACTAGCCAAGGGGCAATTATTAGCTCAACACTTTGCGGTCAACTCTGGGGCAAGCTACAAGTACAATGTCGATACCCTCAGCTTGAGCTTTGGCGACTCGCCAGCTTGCGTTTTGAGAGCCAGAGATATGTGAGTCACGGGAGGGCGCAACTGAGTGAAGGATAGCCGAACACGTCTCTGCTGTTGGGCTGCAGGTGGATTTCAACGAAGTCTTGAGTGTAATGTATCGGGAGGACCAAAAGATGAGCTGGCATGATGATGGAGAAGTCGGACTTGGGCCCATTGTCGCTTCACTCTCCCTTGGAAGCGGAGCGACAATGTCTTGGAGACCAAAGGGGAGACGAGTCGAGCCAAACGTAGGATACTTTCGAGGTAAAGAAGCGCAGACGCTCCGACACGCGCCGGACATTGCTCTGTCCCTCACCCTGGAGCATGGAGTAGGCCTGGATTGAGAGATGAGCATGCTGATGCTAGGACATTATCGTGCAAGAGGGAGAGGACATACAAACGAGATATAGTCACAGAGTGATACCTCATGGGTTTCGGGTGGCAGCTACCGCTCGTTACATCGCAGAATAGGTACAAGACAAAGGGCTTGGATGCGTCGAGATGACGTATGAGAATGTAGCAGGCCCCAGGGGAGAGTCGTAGGCAGCTGAGCAATTGAAGGCGATCAAGCGGGAGAGGCAGAACATGGGACACTTCGGAAAATACCCTGAATCGATTTGCCGAAAGGAGTCAACCGGCGGGGGGGAGAAGGGGGGGAGGAGATAGGCAGATTTTTTGACCACTTTGAGTCGACCTTCTTCTTCGAGCAAAGACGCGTCGACAGAGAGGATACACCTACTGCCAGAGAGAGTAGTATGCATCGAGGTACCGCGACCGAAAGAAGATGGAGTGTTCACTTTGAATGTCGATTCATCTTCATAGGCAGGGTCATACACATATAGTACTCTAACACTGGATAGTCGACATCGACGCGCAGGTCATCACACACACAGACGCGTTTACAACCCACATCTCGCCGCCTCCTTCCAACCCTCACCCCTCTCCATGTCGCAATCCCCTACTCGTTCTCGAGAGGGGACGCCTTCGACTGCTTCCTCCCAGTCGTCTAGGTCGATTCCAGGACTAGACCGCGCGACGAGCAGTAACATGAGCATTGCCGATCCTCAATCCCCGGTCGAGACGGACAAGTTTCGCAAACGGATGGAACTCGAGCAGGTGAGAAACCACCTCGAGGAGGACTGACCATAGACCATGCAGCGACTGCAGCAGCGTTTACAACTCGCTTCGATCAAAGCTGAGCATGGTTGGAGTGACATGACGATCAATGAAATTGAAAACGTAAACAAACCCTAGAAATCCCCACTGACGATAGAAACTACCTGAACTCAAGCTACCCCCTACGCCTGACCGTGGACCATCCTACGCTCCACCGTCACCATCACGTCCATGGCAGCTGGTTGATGTGCTCTGGCAACCCCTACCACCGCCCACTCGCGCTTATCCCGCCTCCCCTTCGTCCCCCTTGAAGCGATCTCGAACGGAAGACGAACCGGTGGCTGGACCTAGCAACCACTCTAGACGAGCATCAGGATCTCATCAATCCCCACTGCAACGTGTACAACGGAGAGAGAAGAAACGATCACAATCCCATTCCCTGTACCGAGCGACCACCCAAGATGTCAACGCGGCCAAGGCGCTGACAGCCATGCTGGGATCATCCTCTCCCCAGCGGAGAAACTCTCACCATGCACCGGGACTCGCATACAATGCTTCGTTACCCCTTCCACCAGCCTTTGAGAAACCTACGCACCGTCGTGCTTCCTCGGTCTCGGCTTCTCCTCGCGAGGAAAAAGTCTCGCCGGACGATACAGATGCAGCGGAATTGATGATGTTTCTGGCGCATTCTCCTTCACCTGCTACCAAATCTACCGGGCGCTTTGCACAGGAGCAAGCGAGTCCGAGAAGCATGGGCAAAGCAGCAAGAGTCTTGTTTGCGGACGACGGAGCGGGCAAGGTGGAAAAGCACTCGAATTTGGTCTTGGCCCCGCCCATAGGTGCCGATGGGGAGAGGGCTACATTGTAAGGGACATGTCAAGGTTGTGATAGAATAATATCATGTATAATCCAATGTTGGTATGATACCTTTACACTGCTGAACAGTACGGGAACTTGTACTTTGCTCCTCCGTCCGGCGTAGTTGCACAAGAGAGGCGAAATCATGGAGCAATGGCTCTCGTGGACTAGCCAGGTCCACCTTGTGTGCTCCTCGCTATGGCGGCTGTATGTACCATCCTACCATTGCTCGATCTGGACTCACGTGAAAGAGCAATCATGCCTCGCGCCTCGACCTCGCATTCACCGGGATGTTATGCTCACATGCATACACCCCCCCCCCCGTGTCACCCGGAAAATGTGTTGACAGTCGTCGAGTTTCCCGCTTCAGGAAAGGTACCAAAATAATGACGCCGCCCTTTTCATACCACCCCCTCTTTCGACACTCTCAAACCTCTCGACCACCTCACCACAGACCATCAGGCTACATGATAGAAGTAGTAGACGGGTTGGACCTCTCCGGGGTGCCCATCCCATTCTTAGAGGTATGCCCCGAGGTCGACCAAGCTGAACTCAGGCGTACCCCTTCCCGGCATTCGTCCTAGCCATACCCATTGCCCAACGGGCCACTCGACCTCGACTCGTTTCTCGTGATACCGATGTGACGGTCAGACATTACTACGACGATGTATCCCCACTCGGCGGACCTTCCATGCAGAGCATATCGTCCATCACCATAGCCTGGAGTAACGAACGGTGGCTGAGAGTCACCCAGGGGAGAAACTGGGACGACATGTTGGACCATTCGACGCAAAATCGGTTACAACATTGGATAGAAGACGACGAGGAGGAAGAAACGGTGTTTTTCCTAGAGACCAGAGATCCCGGCGTGGTGCTCTACCTCTCGAAAACGATCCTGCCCCTCACCCCACCATCTACCACGCACGCCTTTTGTATCATCACATCCCAGGCCGACTCTGGTCGATCGCCCTACACTCCCTCCGACCTATCCTCACCGGGTCTAAGGTCATCCATAAGTGAAGTCCGATCTTCCTTTTCTCAAATGCAAATGTCCACCTCGTCCAACCCCCGGACATCCATATCGACCGATACATCCAAAGCGTCGGGGTCGACCGAATATTTCCCCACTATGGGGGGGCCGAGACGGACGAGGAAGAAAGACGCTGCGTTGAGCATACAGCATATGATCTCGGCAGCAGACGAGTACTGGCAAATGCTCGAAGCGTTCGATTGGTCAAAGACAAAACTAGGTCCGAGAGAGACTTGGGCGGAAAGCATAGGACCTTTGCTATCCGTCACCTTTCAGAGCAAATCGATGGATTGTATTTGGCTCGGGGAAGATCTGCATTTAATATAGTGAGTTCACCAGAAGTCACCCGGAGACCGAGCTCATCCCAGTAACAAGGCATATTCTGCACTCGTCGAGCCGGGCACGTTTGGAGCTCCCGGAGCTCAGGTCTGGGCAGCGATATGGGATTACCTCCAGCCATTAGTCGAGTCGGTATTCAACGGTACGCCAGTATACAAGGAGGACGACCAGCTGTTTTTCCAAACGTTTGCAGGGGATCATCCCCTTGAAACGTACTTTTCCTGGCGATATGTCCCAATCTCGACTCGAGAGGGCAAGATTGTGGGTCTCTTCAACCAGGCCATCGAGACGACCGAAAGAGTGCTGGCCGAGAGACGGCTGGCAACGATACGAGAATTGTCTGATCAGATGCTTATCGCGCGATCGACGAGAGAGTATTACGACTCGATGGCCAATGCGTTTGATCAAAATCCCAACGACGCCCCCTTCATCCTCTGTTACAGCGTCACGCCCAAAGACTCTTCAGCGACTATACAAAACGTCGAGGCGAATCTGGAATGCACCGTTGGGGTGCCGAGCGACCACCCTTCACGCGTCGAGCAGCTGTCCCTACAGCTGCCCATCAAAACGCGGTTTGGTCTCGGGCCTGGAGCGGATCGACTGTCCTCTCCAACGCTATCCGCCATATCTGCCATGTCCTCTGGCTCAGGTCGACAATACTTGACATCCAATGCAAGCTCTTGGCCGATACAAAAAGCCTTGGCAACAAGGCAAAGCGTCATTGTCGAAGACTGCCAGGATATTATCCAGGGGTACCCTGTCCGAGCGTACGGAGAGCTGCCGTTTGCCGCGGCGGTCGTACCCATTTGCAGTGACACGTCGACCGACCTCCCAGAAGCTGTGCTCATCATCGGTCTCAACCCGCGAAGACCCCTCGATACCGATTATGACGGGTGGATTCACGTCTTGCGCTCCCAGCTCGCCTCTTCTCTCATGTCGGTCAAGGCACACGAGGCAGAGAGAGCCAGGCTCGCTGATATCATGCGGATGGAAAAGGCCAAGACGGCCTGGTTCAGGGGCGCAGCGCATGACCTGAGGAGTCCGTTGACTCTGGTCAGCGGACCCATTGAAGACGTGCTCGATACAGAACTCGCACCGGGTCAAAGGGCCCACTTGACGACTGCCAAACGCAACGTAGATCGTTTATTACGCCTTGTCAATACTCTGCTCGATTTTTCACGTCTCGAAGCGGGTCGCATACAGGGCAAATTTGCCCCGGTCCACTTTCCCCAATG
Source organism: Papiliotrema nemorosa (assembly GCA_032158125.1). Taxonomy (NCBI): domain Eukaryota; kingdom Fungi; phylum Basidiomycota; class Tremellomycetes; order Tremellales; family Rhynchogastremaceae; genus Papiliotrema; species Papiliotrema nemorosa. The sequence goes on from JASKOT010000038.1 coordinate 15,107, forward strand.
GATTCGCGACCTTGCCGAGCTGTTCCGACCGGCTGTCGAGAGGTCGAAAATGGTGTTCGAGGTGGATATACAGCCTCACACTGAAATGGTGTACATCGACCCGACACTGTTCGAAACCATTATCAGTAACCTCATCGGTAACGCGCTCAAATATACCGAGAAAGGATCCATCACGGTTCGAGTCACCTTCAACACCCACGCCGAGATTGCAGTCATTGACACGGGAGTCGGGATACCTCAGGAAGAGATTCCCCATGTCACCGACTGGTTCCACCGGGCCACCACTGCGATCCATTCTGGAACTCAAGGCACTGGTCTAGGCCTCGCACTTGCACGTGAACTGCTCAAACTGCACGATGGAGACCTACTTGTGACCAGCTCAACGGGCGAGAACCACGGGTCGACATTTACCGCTCGGATCCCTCTAGTCGTCCGCGAGTCTGACGATGCCGACGATATCGAGCCATCTGCTCAATTTGGCCAGTACGGCAAGGCTGTCGTCAAAGAAGCCATGCGATGGACGAGACCTGCCCCTGCTACTGAAGCGTCTAGCGAGGCGGGCGAAGATGCTCGTTCCAGTGGAACTGGGAATGGAACCCTGACATCCAGATGGAGTGATGGGCTCTTGTTTGAAAAGCAAGACACCCTTCTCATCGTCGACGACAATCTCGACATGCGATCATACATTCGGACCATATTTAAACGCTACTGCAATGTCATTGAAGCGTCGGACGGGGAACAAGGGATCGAAATGGCTCGAAAACATCGTCCCCATCTCATCCTTTCCGATGTCATGATGCCTCGCGTGGGGGGTCTAGAAATGTTGCAAGAGCTGCGAAAGGACGATTCGACTCGACTCATCCCCATCATTCTCCTTTCTGCGATCCAAGGCGACGAATCTCGGGTGGAAGCCCTGATCATGGGCGCCGACGATTACATGGAGAAGCCCTTCAGGCCGAAAGAACTCTTGGCAAGGGTGCACCTTCACATGCAAGTCGGCAAGAAGCGAGTCAAGCTGGAAGAAGGGTTTGCCGAGAGGGAAAAGCAAATCACCGTGTTATCCGACTTCGCGCCTTGTGGAATCATGAGGGCAGAGGTGCCTAGCGGTACATTGACCTATGGCAACGCAGCGTGGCGCCGATTCGCAGGCATGCCCGATGATGTGGGCGCCGATCGATGGCCCGAGTACGTTACTCCGGAAACAGTACCCATGTTGCTCAAGCCGTGGGGAGAGTTTATGACGGGCCAGGAGAAATCCATCAAGCTGTCGTGGAAGTGGTTGACCGGGATCACCGTCGAGGGGCTGTTTATCCGATTGGACCTGGTCGACCCGAGCATGACGGGTGTACTGGGGTGTATCAGTGATATCACGTACCAGGAACAACGGGTGCTCGACGCGCAACAACGTCAACGCGAGGCGGAAGAGTCGAGGCAGCAGCAAGAGTTGTTGATTGATCTCACCTCGCACGAGATTAGAACCCCCGTCTCGGCTATTCTGCAATGTTCTTCCCTGGTCAAGGAGAATTTGGTCGCACTCAAGGAACAACTCCGGTGGGCCGGTGAAGGAGGCTACAAGCCTACCAAGGAGCTCTTGTCGGATCTAGAGGAAGACGTCGAAGCTCTCGAGAGTATCTACCAATGTGGTCTGGTGCAGGAGCGGATCGCCGGTGACGTCCTTTCTCTCGCCAGGATTCAACTCGACATGTTGTCTCTGTACGACGTGGAGATGGATCTCCGTAAAGAGGCTCGTAAGGTTGTATCAGTCTTTTCCTCCGAGGCCAAGAGTAAAAAGATTGAACTGGTACTCGAATTTGGACAGTCGTTGGACATGGCCAAGGTCGCAGGAATCAAGACGGACCCAGTGAGGTTGGGCCAAGTGGTGACCAATCTCATCTCAAACGGTGCGTCGGTTTTGCATATGTCGCTGACTCTAGCCATGCGATTCACCGCCACGAGCGATGTGCGACGCATCACCACCACGTACAACATTTCTTTTGTCCCACCCGCCGATGACTCTTGCGCTCTACCGAGCTCGATCGCATTGCCGGACAACACGCCTCCGGCAGAGGACACTCCGCTGTGGCTGTTTATCAGTGTTAGAGATACGGGACCAGGTCTGGGCCCCAAAGAATTGGCCATGCTGTTCAAACGGTTCTCTCAAGGCAACAAGATGATCCACACCCGGTACGGCGGATCAGGGTTGGGTCTGTTCATCTGCAGAAGTGAGTCGTCCAGTGTGATACTGCTGACCGTAGAAATCACGGAAATGCTAGGAGGTCGCATCGAAGTACGATCAAACCTCGGCGAGGGTAGCGTCTTTAGATTCTTCATCAAGACCCGTGCAGTCACTCCTCCCTCGCCCATCGCCGCCATGGTGGCTTCCACCTCGACTCCCAATATTGAGATGATCCGCCGAGAGTCTAGCATGTCGGGTGCTGCAACGCCCACCTTGTCCATTTCATCCTCCCAGTCGATTGGATCCATGGCAGATACCGACTGGTCGACTCAACATGTGTTGATCGTCGAAGACAATGCGATCAATCAGACGGTATTAAAGCGGCAATTGGTCAAGGCGGGTCTGACGTGCGATGGTACGCCTTTTTAATCGTGGCTGATTCCGGCGACTGACAAACAGTTGCAAACAACGGTTTGGAAGCTCTGAATCTCATACGAGAAGCCGATAGGCAGGCTAGAAGAGGTGGGACGGGTCGTAAAAAGCGATACAACGTGGTTCTCATGGATCTTGAAATGCCTGGTGAGTAGGGTGTTTATGGCACAGGATGCAAAACTGATGCGCAGTCATGGATGGTCTGACGGCTGTACGAGAGATACGTATGGCTGAAAAGACTGGAACTTTGGCCAGAAACATGGTCATTGCTCTCACGGGGAATGCCCGTCAAGGTCAGATTGAGCAGGCGCTACAAGCTGGCATGGACGATGGTGAGTCTTCGCTCGTGTATCTCCACCTCCACCTCGTACCGCCACGCGGTGTCTCCCTTGAACTGCGGTGGCGGTGGCTTGTATCCTTACCCTTTCTATTCCCACCTTTTACTGGCATGAGCTAACTCTGACGTCAGTGGTTATCAAACCGTACGTTTTGAAAAATCTGTTGCAAAAGATACGAGAGATGGGCCTGAGGCGAGACGAACTGGAACAAGCCGAGGATGTTCCATTTTAGCATGGCTAGGTCAGCATGACGCGCGCGCCTCTTCAATCGAGGTTTTCTTTTAGGGTTCTTCTAGCGCGAATGCGTTGAACATTTGCAGGGCGGAAGTATCAGGTGGGAGGGTGGGACCTGGCGATCTCGATAGACAGGGGTTGTCTTGGATCAAGGAATTTGCTTGTTTGTATCTTTCCCAATAGTCGTCATAGTGGCCATATCTGGCATCCACATTGTAGCATAGCGATAGTTGTCGTGCATCTCACGGTGATCCAAGAGACGTGGCTCTTACTGGCAGACAGTGAATGGTACATCTAAACAAAACATGCGGTATGCTGATTATCGGTACATATGTGAATAGTGATACACTATAATCTTCTCGCGGCTCCCAACAAGCGGTGCAATCTTCTATATCCGTCTTTCTATACCTTCTCATATCTCGACAGCCTCGCAGTGAGGTCTGCTACTTGCTTTCTCAGTCTGGACGCTTCATCGTTGGCAGCTCTGATCTGGAGATCCTTGCTACTAAGATCCGTCTCGAGTGTGGATAGATGTTCTGAATAATCAGCAATTATATGCAGTGATGACAATCTGCTCACCCTTTCGTTTGGCTCGGAACGTCCTGGCTGAGATTCTATTCCTGACCCTCTTCCTCTCCCTCGCAGAGAGCGCTCGGTAGTCCTCGACCTTCATACCCCAAATCATACCATCCCTCTCTACACCCTCCGCAATCTCATGATCGTGATAATCCTGAGGGAGATCCATGTCGTCTTCGTGCGAGACTCCCGAGTCTAGTGACGATGCCCGTCGTTTGGCTCCGCGTTTCGGCGAGGGCAAGGGAGTCTCGCGACTTTGAGAAACAGGAGACGGGGACTGGACCAATCGATCAATCACCTCGACCGATTGCATATTGATATTGGCGGGTCGGGATTGGAGTAGCGAAGTAGGGATTGCCGAAGGGGGTTGTTGGTAGAAGTATTGAGGAGGTTGAGAGTTGGAGGACTGAGAGTAAGGCTGCGATGATGATGTCCTCGAAGGCATGACAGATGACAAGTACGACGAGGAGCTCGAAGCGGTGGGTTGAGCACCAAAGTAGTCGTTGGAAATGTTCAAACCGCCCGGAGTGTTACTGTTGAGCCATTCCGAGGGTGAGAAAGCTGGTAGGAGGAAGTTTTGGTAGAGATAAGATCCCCAGGCTGGAACAGAGTTCTGACCGTCAGCATTGTCAGAGGAGGTGGACCCACCAAGACGCCAGGGGATGGAGGGGGTGCAGGTTGTGCCATGACCGGTTTTTGGTCGAGGTCGAGAATGTTGGTAGGCATGATCGGGTTCATCGTGGCCATTGTTGAGTCGATCGACTCGAGGGTATAGTATGACTGGTTGAAAAAGTGTCTGGATTGCAAGTCGAAAGTTTGACACGTTGATTTATAAGCCGGAAGACCGCTTCATGTAATCTCTGGATGATCGCTCGGTGGAGGACCCTCGGTGAGGGTTGTAAGATGTGTTGCTAGGTCCAGATGACCTGTACGAGGTGTCGCTTTATAGATACACGATGTGATCTGAATGAATGGGCGACGTAGAGTGATCGATGCGGATGCTATATACGACCGGATAATGTCACCGTTCTCGACCTGGTCTCACTCGTCTTTATAAAGCTCTTGCCCTCCATACTCATCGACTGCGCGACTCCATTCCGCGGATGTAAAAAAACCATGCAAAGGCCGCCGACACGGCCATCGGGGAACGACCCCGAAGGGTATCTCGATTTTTTGGTTTGTCAAGAGGTATTTTTTTTCTCGCTGTTGGAATCCCTTCTCCACTCCACCTCCTTCCTTGGAGTGGTATGCAGCCACGGCTCGCAGAAGCGATACCTCCGGAAGGAGGGAAGAGGTGGGATGGGTCATGGGAATGATTAGGTATCATCATTACGAAGCATACCCAAGGGCCAGGAAACAGGATTGAGTGATTTTGCGGCAAGTGGCGGCGGGCGAAGGCGCATTCATCGGCAAGGTCTCTCTTCTCGCGCCCCGTATCATGTTTCCGGGTTCGATTGTACCTTCACGGCCGCGCGTGTAAGAGTGCACAATTGCGTCGGAGGGAACAGCAGAGGCGCATTTAGGCTTTACGTATTCTGGTCTGGAAAAGCCGTGCTTCTGCGCCTAGTGGAGCAGCCCGTGTTTGACATGTGGAATTAGGGAACCAAGAGGGATCTCTCTCCCACAACTAGACTGTCTACTGACGGTTCAGAGCAGTAGACGTAAAGCTCAAATCGCTTGTAAGCTTGTCGTAAACACACCACTCGTTCCAAGTGTTTACGTTTCCAGAATGACAGATGTTCGGCCGCCGAGGCAGAAGCAGAGGCAATCAGTTTTCGGGCATCACGGGCTTTGGCTTGGCTCTCCGTCGAGCGATGGAGATCATCCAACCTGGCACGCTACACAAAGGCCCTACTCCGATCGTCCATCACGGAGTGCTCCCGGGACCCGTTATCCGTCTCCGTCCCCATGTTCGATGTGCATTGAAGTGGCTGTGGCCATGTCTTGGGACGGTGTATGGAACGGACGATCGCTCCAACGATTCAACCTCGCCTGTTCTCGACCTCCGCCCGGTATAGCCATTTCGTGTCGAAAATGAGTCAGCACGATGAGGGGGGTGGTGGTATGATGTAATAAGGTTGCTCACATGTTCCCCCCCCCCATACTTCGCGCTCCGCGGAACAGTGGCAAACTCTGGTTCCCGAACAATTTACAATGTTCCCGACCTGGAGCCGCCGATCCGGTAGAACGAGGTGGAGTCGGTCATTCCAGACTGGTCAAGTCTGGTCTGGACTTTTTGTTGCTCCACAACTGGGTTACTACCTCCCACGGAGCACAGGTTGTCCCACTCTTGCACATCTCTGAGACTCGACTGCGAAAAGCAGGCAGTGACTAACCGACTTTGTCTGGACCAACTTGGGAACGCCTCTTTGACATGGCAAAACTTGAAAGCAAGCGAGCTGACTCATCGATCGATATGGACCGGCTCTCTACGGATCCTGGCGGATGTACAATGACCTGCCTCTTCAACATCGGTCCGGAAGGATTCATCTCAGTAGTGAGGTCGCCATGTATCTCGCACAAGCTGTCATTTCAGGTGCTATGTACATTCTCTACTGCTTCCGATGTTGTTTCTACCTTAAATTACAATCTTGTTGTATTCCAATGCTCTTCTACCCTCCTACGTACACTTGACGATCCCTCTGTATGCCCAAAATGATTTACCCACCGTGGCGCTTTCTGTTATTGTTGCGGGTAGTTGGGCTGAGGATAGACCAATCCCGGCATGCCATATCTACCCATCAGATTCATCCTCGACTGGAGCTGGGTGACTCACACTTGCGGCATGACGAGACCCTGCTGCATCGGGTCCATAACCCACGGTTGGGCATACGGAGTTTGGGTATTCTGCAAGAGCTGATGTGGCTGAAGCGGCTGATGCTGTTGCTGCTGCTGCTGCTGCTGCTGCTGCTGCTGTTGCTGTTGCATATGCTGCATCACCGCTTGAGCTTGGACTTGCGCATACAGCGCAGCGGGATCGGCGACAGGCATCAAGTGGGGCAAGACGACCTGCAAGTTGAATGTCGTCTCGAGCACACACTTGGTCCCCGATGAATCGACAAACTCTGCGATAGCAGTGATAGGCATGGGTGCCGAAGCTTCCGTCGGTGTTCCCACCAATTTCGCATCGTCTTCCCACCTCAACCACGGTGGCAACGTCCCGGCCGGAGAGCGAAACGTGGGTTTGAGTGTTTCCGATGCCGCTTGTGGATCCCAGATCCTAGGCTCCCACTCGTATTGCTGATTCACCAGACTACCGTCAGTCGAGTCTTAAGTGTCGACCTACGCAAAGTTGTGAGGCTGTCCTATAATTCTCCTCTTGAACGGCCTAAACACCCAGCCACCACCAGGCAATTTCTTTGCCTCGACGTTCCAAATGTGGTTGCCCTTGGACTTGGCCTTTTTCCCATCGGCATTAAACCTAGAGATGAGGTTCTGCCTCCAGAGGTACATTTTGATCTTTTTGGCCGACATGGTCTCCTCGGTGATCCCTCTTGACGCAAGCTCCTCGTGAAATGCATTGGTAAACGCTTGAATCCTGAATTTGAACGGTCGGTAATCGGTAGATTCGTCCAAGCGTTGCATCTTTTTCGCCATGAGGACTTGATGCAATTTTTCTCCTTTACTATCGACCATTTCCACTAATGTCAGCGCAATCTACAACAGCGACTTACAATCCGAGCAGACCCTATTGAGAAACTCCTCAAAGATGGTGTCCAGCTGCCGCCTCACATCGTCGGAAATCATCACACCAGTTTGGTAACTAAGATCTGGTGCTTCTTCCTTGTTGACCGAGCTCCTCCTGCGCTTGTTCTTCCTCGGCGCCTCATCTTCCGAATCATCCTCGTCCTCTTCAGGCGAGCCGTGGCGAGATGGCCATGCGGAGGGTGGAGCGGTCGCAGAAGTCATAGCGGGCATATTGGACCACGTCTTGATGACTGAAGCGCTCCTTGATCGATTGACTACCGGTCGACCGTCTGGTCGGACCTCTGAGGTGCGGCGCGAAGGTGGCCGGGAAGTGTGTGGAGGATCAATACTAATTTCTTCCGCATACACCTGCTCAGGCAGGGCGTAAGGCCGAGGTGGGCTTGGTGCACGCGAGATAGGTATGGTCGCCAGTGGGGAGGAGATGATTGGCGCATGGGCGACGTTGATACCTGTCGCATAAGAAGCAGGGGCCATGGGCGAGGCGGGTTGATGCACTTGGCTCGGGAGTTGATGACCGTTGGGGAACGAGTGCGACTGAGTCAAGGGAGGTGCCTGAGGAGGTGCCAGTTGAGTCGTGTACTCCGGGACAGGGGCGAGCGCAGCGGGTGGGGCGGTAGGAGCGAGGCGGCGGAGGGATGCTGGACTGCCCTCGACTGGAAGAGCAGGGAGAAGAGACGGCATGGGAGGGACGGTAGGGTTGGTAGGTGAAGTGTGGAAATTGGTGGGACTCGTGGTAGGGGTATCTCGTGGTGTCTGGGCCGGTCCCACGCCAAGCTCCGAGGCCACATCCAGGTTGTTGCTCAATGCGCCCAGGTTGGCCGAGACGTCGGCCTCTTGACCCCTCAACATGGCCTGTTTCGCCATCTGTGCGTTGTTCACGATTCTGTCATCAGTCACGTCCACTGATTCGACTCACTTGTCTAGCAGAGTCAATTTATCCACCAATTCTACTGGCATTTCTATCGGTTCGGGCTGAACGACCTGATTGATGTTTACCGGTAAAGGCTGCACAATCGGAACACTCTCTGCCACCGCCTCTCCATTGATCGCTCCGAAAAACTCTTGACCCGCAGAGGCCGACAACAGGGGGGAAGCGTTGAGGGGAGAAGCAATGGGAGATTGAATCGAGGTGAACGCGAGATGCTGTGGCAAGGCCGAAGCGAATGGTTGTTGATAAGGTGAAAAGTCGAATCCCTGCCCACTTCCGCTGAACGTCGCTCCTCTCGCTCTGCCTAGATTCGCAGAGACCTGTCCTTGGGGAAAGACCCCTCGAACCGGACTTGAAGGTTGTGATGCAGGTAGGCGGTAGGGTGGTTGGACAATTTGAGGTTGAATGGTGGTTTCCGGCCCTGATGGGAGGTCTTCGAGCTGAAAGTAATCGACTCCCGGGTTGAAACTCTGGAAAGAATTGTCGGTGAATGGCGCTCCAGAACTGGCAAAGGTGGATGGGGTGTTTTGAGAAGGTTGATAGGCGGAAAAGTTGGGAATGTTCAGAGAGAGGCCATGTCGACGTGATGGCAAATCGTCCGACCCTGACGAGTGATCGGAACGAGGGAAATAGGCCCCGGGTTGGGAATCATATGTCGAGTCGAGGGTCGAAGGGGAGGGCGGTGAGCTATCAGACAACCACACGTCGGTGGGAGCCTTTAGGCCACAAGCCCTCGGCCCCGTGTCTGTCGTGTTTGTGTATCCCGTCAAGACGCCGTTGGGTGTTGGCTGAAAGGTGGTATCGGGCGAGAGTCCGTCGGGTGGGAGGTTGCGTTGTGGTGGTGTCGACGGCAGTTTGACGATGTCGAGCTGTTGTATGAGCGTCAGGAAGAGGTTAGGATGAAGAAGACGAGACTCACCTGGATGCTCGACTGGAACGTTCACGAGGGTGACTGCTGGGTGTATTGAGTGATCCGTGATGGCAGGCACCAAGCAGTGTCCAAAGGTACCTTGTGGCCTCGTTGCACGACCCCTTTTGTCTGATTGCAAGACGCACACGTCGGGGGTAATAAGCTGGGAAGGAACGACAGTCTGTTGGGTGTTGTTGACCGGATATAACCCCTTGGATATCTCGACTGCTCCCTTCCCTGACGCTCCACTTTGTCTCCCCCGTTGTCTGATAATGCTACCTTTCCTGCCGTCTGTCGTCCAGTCGACTTTTGATCAAACCAATTTGGGCCTTTCCCCCCCCGTCTCGCGCGGCAAGACCGAGCCTTTTTTTACCCCTATTTGCCCTCCCGAAATTTTCAAGAGTTGACCGTTTCTCCTTCCCCCTCGTGCTTCTTACATGCGAGGCGGGCTCAAAGCTGCGGTCGATCTAGTCTGCGATGATGCTGATGAAGGGGATGAAGTTCGAGTTGCAGTATGAACGAGGAATCCAATGGAACATCTCCATGGGTTGGATGAGTAAATCTACCCTATTGGGCAAATTTTGGTCCTCCTTCCCATTTCTCGATCTCTTGCTTACCTTCCCTGTTCGTTTCCTCAGGCTGCCTCCTCGCCTCTTACCCGCTGCTCAAATTTCAACAATTACCCCGTAGCGAACAAAGCCTCGATGTCGGCTTTTGGCCCGTGGGCTTCTCATCTCCAGGCTTGATGCATACAGCTCGTCCGCCTCGGCTCAACTTCGTCGTTGGGTCTCCCCACATGGGTTTCCCCAAAATTCACCTCAGCCACAGCCCTGAGACCTGACAACACTGCTCTCCCCGTCCGCCTTGTCACGCATTTTTAGACGCTCCCGGAATACCGGAACGCCTCTGAACCAGCGGCTCATTTCATATTGCGCAACAGGATCTACAAGAGTAGTATGTATCCCTCTTGATCAGCTAGCTGCGAGATCTAATCTCCTCGGCTCACACCCCCGATTCTGCTCGACCTTCCTCGTGTCCAAACAGAAACACTTGATCTGCAATGCGCTGCATACATCGCAACTCAAATGCCTGTGACCTAGATCATACACTGCTTGCCGGGGGGCAGTGATCCGAGACCGTCTTTACCTTTACGCTTACTCAGGCGGGATCTAATCGTGCCCATTCACTGTCGGCATCGGTGTATCATGCTGTACTTGCATTCACTCTACGCAGCAGGTACAGGTCGTCGCAAAGTTCACTGTGAGGCTGCTCAGACAACTCTCAGAGGGTCCTGATCTGATCGACTGACGAGCACCTCCCACCCGCCCTGACCAGACTCGTCCTCGTGATTCAGTTCTTTCTGAAGCCAGCTTCTCAACACTCTGCTGAGATATGGCCGCTCGGTGTTGGTGTGATTCGTCAAAATGACGGCTGTACCTGCGGCCCTGGCAGCCAAGACCTCGTGCTGCGGAGTCAATCACTGCATGGGTCTGGAATTGTGGGCAAACTCACGTGCGACATTTCCCCTGTGAGCAGGAGATCCGCTTTGACACCTTTGAACAAACTGGCCCCTACTAATGAGCCTGGACCACACGAACACCACATACCGCTACCGGCGCAAACTGCTATGCTTTCAATGGCTCGCTCCTTGTCCGGTGTGCAGAGTTGTACTGCGGGTCAATGCTGGCCGCAAGATTACTGACCATACTGCAGTCCGAGATGCTCTTTGACCATCTTGACGACCTGTCCGACTGACAAGGAGTCCTTGAGCGCTACTAATTTGCCCATTCCCGAACCCTCCATACTTCCAGGCTCGATGGGTACAGAAGACGAAGAAAAGGGCATGAACGGTTCCACCAACCTGCGATGTCAATGTCATACAGCGATACATACAAGAGATATACCATGTGTTGATCCCATTTGGAGTCGCGTCGAGCGAGGTGTGCGGGGAGAACACGCTGATTCCTCTCGAAGCCAATTTGAGCAATGACGCTTGAAGGGGGTCAGACAAGGTCAACGATTTCAGGCCACGGAAGATCTACCATGAGCAAGGCACAGCGTTGAGCCCTACCGGAGGATGGTACGATACGACCACAGAGCACGATGGCAATGAGAGCGCTTCGTTGCACACCGCCGTGGTCAAGCTGGGCATTCAGCATTGGAGACAAAGGAACCTTACTCGATGGTCAGCAGCACTTGCTTATGATTGGCTGTGGGTATAGGGGATTCTTCGTGGTCAGATTGTCGTCTTGGGTGTTCAGAGCTTCATCAAACCTATCATGATCCCCACCTGGGCAGTGTCAGCTCCATCGAACCAGGAGTGTATGGAAGGATGGACGTACATTATCCCAAGAATGATCCGCCAGCTGCAGAGGTGCTATCCTTTCCCAAACTCGCTTGACATGCTGGATCTGTGAGACAGGCATTTTTGGGCTCATCTTGGAATTCAGTCCAACGACTTCCGAGAGATGCTGGCTAAATGTCGACAATGAGGGCAGAGTTTAAGAGGGTTGAAATATCTTGACCATGACCCACTTCCCCGCGGGGTTTACTGCTTGAGCGGTGATCGCCGTATGATGCCGTATGCGGATGGGGGGGATGGTCCAACTCTAATTTTTTGGCTAAAAGGGGTAATTTCGTATCCAAGCTGAGGGGGAGAGGGATCGCCCCTTCGCCATCTCCCATTACTCACCTCGTTCGAGTCTTGGGACAAAGGACACCTCTACTCTTACCTTTACTCTTCACTCACCTCAGGACTCCGCTCGACATGTCTTCCGCGTGGACAGACATCTTGAATGAGCTCAACAGAGATGTCGCGAGAGAACAACCCACCGATGTAGTCCAATTCGGTGCGGACTGGTTCCAGTCGCGACTCCGTAACGAGGCAAGCAACCCCTCTTCTCTGCGCATGCGTCCCGGCTGACCCATAGCGATCCAACAAAAAGCCAAACATCTCCCTCCCCCCTCCTTCTCTTCAACAACTAGGTCCTCACACTCTCTCCCCCTTCTCCGAGACTGGTCCTTCCGACTCGCCGTTCGGTCCTCGTCGCGCTACAGTCCCTAGCGACGCAACTCCAGGTAGCATCTTCACCTCTCCCTTTGGTGCCGTAGCTGCAGCTCCACCCGCACAAGACAGGTCGCCTTTTGGTGAGACAGTCTCGTTCTCATCGCCCTTTGGTCAACAGGAGGAGCACCATGATGAACCCGCTGTTCCTTCCTATGCTCTAGGACGACGCACGTCTGTCTCTGCCGAGTCACTGGTCCCTACCAACCAACGTCCCTTCCCAGGTACACTCGAGTCGACTGCCGAAGAGGACGAGACCACTCCAAATCCAAACAAAGCTACACCGGTCTTTCCCAAATCGGAAGAGCAACTCGCCCGAATCAAAACTGCCATCAAGCCCAATTTCTTGTTCAGAAATCTGGACGAGGAGCAAGAGGCGGATGTGCTTGCTGCCATGAAGGAAGTGACGATAGGTGCCGGAGAGACCATCATCGAGCAGGGAGCTGCTGGAGACTACTTTTACGTGGTGGAGAGTGGAACGTTGGAGGTATTTGTGAAGCGAGAGGGACAGGTCATCAATCCAGAGCAAGGAGACAAGCCGAACCTTGGGAAAAAGGTCGCGACGTGTGTGGAGGGCAACTCGTTTGGAGAGCTCGCACTTATGCACAAGTGGGTCACCCCGTGAGATGTGGCTGACTTTAGCGCTCCTCGAGCTGCATCCATCATCTCCGTCACACCTTGTGTGCTCTGGGCGCTTGACCGAGTGTCTTTCCGAACCATCCTCCTTGATGTAAGATCGCTTCAAAGGCTGAGCTGACTCCAGCACACCTCGCGAAAGAGACGACTGTATGAGACCTTCCTTTCCGAAGTACCCATCCTTGCCTCGCTTCAACCCCAAGAACGAGCGAAGATCGCCGATGTCCTCGAGTCTCGAACATTCACCGAGGGAGAGGATGTCATCAAGGAGGGTGAAGCAGGAGACGAGTTTTTCCTGGTCGAATCTGGATCTGCAGTCGCGATCAAGTCTGGACCCGATGGCGAATCCGTTGTCAAAACGTATAGCAAGGGAGACTACTTTGGAGAGTTGGCTCTGCTCAACCGACAGAACCGTCTGGCAACCGTTAGGGCTACCGGTTCTGAGAAGCTGAGAGTGGCCGCGCTTGGTGCAGAAGCATTCACCAGGTTGCTCGGAGATGTCAAGGACATTATGGCAAGATCGATTGGTGAGCGATATGGCTTTGCCGCGGGTAGATAGGTGCGATAGCGTACAAGTGCACAATGACGAATGTATCGATTGGCTATGCAGAATCTGGTAGACCCACAGACTAAGTATTAAGCCAAGGCTGCTGAAGCGTGGTGGGTGGAGGTCGCGTCACTCGAGTTGATCTCCATCCCGGTTGAGTTCATGTTTCTGCATCTTTCCCCATGTACCACCTTCTCAAGGGGTTGCATGAACATCTCACACGCAAAGATGAATACTCTGTAGTCATCATCGGTCTTGACAATGTGAGCCTCTGCGATCAACATGCTGTGCTATCATGGGCTGAACTGACATCAGGCTGGTAAAACGGTATGGATCCCTTTGCTCCTTTCCTGACGGTGCAGACTACCTTGGAGAAGATCAAGACGTTGTACAACCCCACACCGGGTATGCCACCGGACAAGATAGGTCCTACGATTGGTCAAAACAGTGCGCCCCTCACTGCCCGCGTGCGGGTCTGACTTGTTAGTCGGGAAGATCTCCCTTCCTTCAACTACACTCCATTTCTTTGATCTGGGTGGTCAGAGGGATATCCGATCCATCTGGCCTAAATACTACGACGAGTGTCACGCCGTCGTATTCGTCCTCGATGCAGTGGATCAATCCCGTCTATCCGAGACTTGGGAAGTGTTCGACGAAGTGATCAATTCACCTAGATTGCTCAACCTACCTCTATTATTATTGGCGAACAAACAGGATGTCGAGGGGTCTTTATCTGTCGCGGAGATTAGAGAGTCGTTTGAAGCTTGGAGTAGAGCTAGGATGGCTGAACAGGAAGATAAGCATAATGCGGCACAAGGCGGGGAAGAGTGGGACGGAGGAGCGAGGGACGAGCGGATGGCTAGTTTGGACGTTTTGGGCATCTCTGCTTTGGAAGGGTGAGCGGCTTTCTAAGACTCGAGCTGTTCATGAGTGTGGACTAGGCTGATGAACAGTACTGGGGTCAGAGACGCTGTCAATTGGTTGTATATACGCGTACAGAACGCAAGGAAAATGTAGGTGCATCAAGTCTGACAAGCTGACAAAACAGTGAAGAGTAGTAGAGGCTCGTCGTACACATTCTCGCCTCACATCATGCATGCCACCACTAGCTACGACACCCTCAACGCGTCCCTCGATCTCGAAAAGAAATCGCTGATCCTCATTCATACCGCTGAAGATCATCCTTGGATTTTCGACCACTAAAGCACTGTTCGGGTTAGCGTGATATTTCATCAAGACTACATACTCACACGATCACACTCCGAGAACCACGGATCTACGGTGGTCTCAACTCTCAAACTCTCTGGCTCAGGCGTCACTGTTTTACGCTCGATCTGGGTTTCACCCCATGTCAATATCTTTTGACAGGTCTCGCACGTGGCAGGATCACCGTCGAGGCGGGACCTTCGACTGACAGTCCCGCCGGATCTGCCGACAGAGCGAGTACGCCGAGACCTTCCTGACAGTTCAAAATTGGATCGGACGACTGATTGAGATCGATCTTCGAACGTGAATGACACTAGACATCAGAGCGATCACTCGTCACTTGCACATGAGGGAAGCAGATTTTACTCACAAGGCTGGGGCGGATGTTGTGGTAGCATCGCAGGTCGTTCGTGAGCACCAACACCGGAATGGCGTCGTGGTCTTTCATCAGAACTTAGAGGCAAGGTCAAGAGATAACCATTCTCTCCAGCCCTCCCGGAGTACTGTGGTTCACGCCCGGTAGAAGGGACACTGAGACGATGGCCCCGTCGATACGATCCGCCCGAAGACCGAGATCGAAACCCTACGAGCGGAGGAATATACGGATCACGTCGCGTCGAAGGCCTCTGTTCAAAGACGTCGGCTGCGGTGGTGTCGATCGTTTGGTCGCTATCATAAGGATCGTCCGAGCGGTTCATGTCTCAAAGCTGCAGGACCAATGATGACAAGACGGGTTTTGAAAGGCTGACTGCTGTTAGCTGAAAGAGTTGGACGGAACACTCTAGATCATTACTTGTATCTGTCGCTCTCACAGCATTGGGGTGAAAGAAGTGAAGCGAAGCATACGATCCATTGTGTACATCGAAGATCGAACAAGTATCGCGGCAATCAGATGTTGCAGGACGGAACACTCGAATCCACTTGCAGCTGCCCGATGCTTATCAACGACACAAGGGAGGCACGTTTTATGAACCACCAGATTATTGTAGTGCTCCGCGACGAGCCGTCTCATACCGCGACAAGTTCAAGTCGACCTTCTCATGAGTGTCACAAGAAGCTGGATTGGAGTAACCCAGCCTCGAGGGATGCTGGAGCGTGTGATCAGTCAAAATTGGAACCGTCATCAGTCCGCACACATCACATTTGAGCATTATAAGATCGTGAGATCCTCCAACCTTTGACCAGACCACCATCCTGCTCACGCTCTTTCATTAAGCAAGCTCTGTCGTCTCTGTCGAGCGTCACGCATCAACTTCTGGAACGTCTCTTCGTCTCCACTGCTGGCCTCGTCCTCGCTTTCGAACACAGATTCATCAGCATTCCCCATCATATTACGCTCCTGCTCTGACAGGCTTGCCAAGAACGAGTCGTTCCGACGCAAACGTTGCGTATGGATTTTAGTCAAATCCACTGACTCGCTAACCGCGAGATGTTTCTGGTAACTTTCTTGAACATATGATTTGCTCCTCTCCTTGTCAAGCTCGGATTTGAGTATTCTCATCCGGTCTTCGTCTTGCTCCCGAAGGATCGCCAGATCACAGTACCCGTACCTGCACTTGGGGAATTAGCCGAGCTCACATGCGAAATATTTACGGTTGTGCAAAGGCTCATGCCACTTTGCGTCCTTCGTGCCCCTCTGGCGCTGCACTCGCTCCCGTCAGACCGGCAAGAGTGACTGCAGATCGAGTCCAGGTCAAACGTTTGGGGTATATCCAGCACATTCCCTTTGGGAATGTATCGCCATGTCGAGTCCTCCAAAGTCGGGTCCCACGAGTGATAGTAGCAAACTTCATTCGATCGTAAGGCCTGAGAGTCCAGCAATTGCTGCAGGACGTCCTCTCGAGAGATGGTCTCAACAAAGTGAGGATTTATCGACTTTGCCTGCCTCCATGGCTCGGTTTGACTAGCAAGCGACACTTGCAATGAGACTTGTTTTTGCGGTTTACGAGTCAGCATGGCAAGAAAGATGAATGCTCAGCTAGGAGTGCGGGATACAACTCTTGATGTGTGGTCTGCAACGTTCTTACGATGTCAGACCGCAGCGCAGGTCTTTGCGAGACCTTCCTTTGTGAGAAAGCATCAGCAACATTATGCACAATGCACAAACACGTTTCACTCCAGCGGTCGATCAAAGAGCATGTGCACCAGAGCTGCATCTACACCGCCCAATCAGACGAATCCTCTCCATCGGCAATGAAAGGTCGGTCCAGCGCCGCTACTGATCCTTCACACAAAGGACACGCGTGCGCGACCAGCTCGTCCAGCTCTGCCCTCGCAGCTTCAGCACGCACATCATCTTGGTCCTTTTCCTTTTTCGATTTTGTCTTTTTGCCCACTCCGACGCCCACTGTGACCGCTTGAGCCAGCGCATCGGGAATGATCATCTCTCGTAGGCGATCTCCCGCCGCAATGAGTTTATTCCGCCCTGTCACGCCCAGCAGCAGATCTGTGGCCGTTGACCCTGTCGTGACCTGTTTCGAGCCGGATACCTCGCGACCATGACGTGGTGTACTTGATCCAGATAATGCCCCCGAAAATGAGGATGATAGAAGAGCTCGGGCTTGGTCATTTGACTTTGAGACCAGCTCATTCTGCAGATGAAGGATCCGCCTCAGCGTCGGAGCTGGCAGGTACTCCATAGCCTGCGGTCAGTCCAGTTTGTGAAGGGAAACTCACCATTGAGATGAGGCAATCTGCGTGGAACATGTGTTGACAAGGGAATACGTAGAATTGACGGGTTGTCAAACCAACGCCGCATTTCCAGCATTTGTCGGCCACTTCAATGGTGACAAAGCGGTTGGCGAGACCTTCAATATCTCGTTTTATGGAGGCTGCAGAGGCAGTCGCTTCGTCCATCTCTGCCTTGAGTTCTTCTATCCTTGCCGAGTAGTCCTCCAATGCGTTGCAGATTTCCGCCTTAAAGTCGTCAATGACGACAAAGTCTGGGAAGAACGGCAAGATGTCTTCAATCTTGACCAGATCGGTCGACTCTAGAAACTTCATCGCCCTGGAGTCAGCTACGACTGATGCAATGACACACCGCTTGATGTCCTTCTGCTCAGTCACCACGTAGCGGGCAATCTTCAACCAGAGTTTCTTGCGTAATATATCGTCATCCTCTGGCCGATCGGCGTTGATCTTGGCCAACTCCAAGTCGCCCTTCTCCAGTGCGAGATCGACACTGCTCTCGTAAAGACCCAGTTTCGAGTATATGTGCACGCAAGGTTGAACCCTGCCGTGGGCTTTACATAATCTCAAGGCGTAATCCAGATCATAATATGGCCGTTCGGTGAGCGGGTCGTCCGGACAAGCAGTCAAGAAGCGCAGCAGAGATCCATCATCCGGATCTGGATTGGCAACGTAGAGTGTCAATAGAAGATTGTAAATGATGGTGTCTGTCGACGACTGGTCAAAAATGACACTGTTGAGATACCGCACCGCTTGGTTGGACTCGACCTTTTCCGCTCGATTTTGCTGTTGCAACAATGCAGGGACCAGCCGCCGTGCAGAAAGGGTTGGCCTTCGCAGCCACGAGTCGACCGTCTCTTTAGGCGCATGACGCATGAGTATAGAAGCGAATCGATAATACAGGTCAAGAGAGTCCTGACATCAGCATGAACTGGCAAGGCAACATACCTGGCGATTCAGTGTATCGATTGCCTTGGACCATTGCTCCTCTGTGATCCAATGCTCGACCACCTTGCCGTGATCTTTGTTCAGATTGGCGTAAAATAGGTACAAGTCGTTCCTCCCGTGAGATAGAATGAGCTCATATACAACCTTGGGCTCGAAATCAGCCTAGAGGTCAGCTTGTTCAGCAGCGGAAGCTTACCTGATAGGTTGTCATAAAGTTCCGCATGTCCTCCTCCATCATCTCCCTCTCGATGGTCAGGCTCTCCACATCTGATACAGCAGATTCGGCTGCTACGATATCCTCAAGAGTATTACACTTGCTCAAGTAGATCTCTACCAGCCATGTCGCAAGCATCATACGCTGCGTCCTCTCCTTTTGATCAGCGCGACTACATATGAGCAAATCACCTTTCTATCCAGCAGATCCAACCGATCCGAGAGGTATATCCTCAAGGCATCTCGCTCCTCGGCATCCACAAACCGCAACGCGACATACTCGAAGCTCCGACTGCATTTGGCATAACACTGAGCAGCGGGTATGAACCGGCCTTGATCAAACAGCCAATCCCCCTGTCGCGACAATACAATGTCTTTCTGGGCGGGGGACTACAGTCAGCGCCGTCATCGGAGTTCTCACCTTGACGTGTCTCAGAGCATCACCAAACTCCCCCTTGTCCAGCTTGGCTCGCCAGACATCTCGATCCTCATTGCGCACCAAGACCTCTAATATCGATCTATCCGTGAAAATCCAAAAAGTCCGCGACACGGGATCTGCAGCGAGTCCCAAGACCCGTTCGTCCCCCGACTAGAGGTCAGCGGAGTAGAGATCACTACCAACCAATGCAATCTTTTCGTCAAAGACGACCTTTTCTGTCTCCCTCGAAATTCCCACCATCTTATCGTGGTACAACAGGATCCAATGCCATTGTGAGATGGCAACACCGATGGGTATTGCGAGTTGAGCAGTGGTGGGAGCGCGAACAAATGTCTGACCAGCATCCGAGGCTGAATCCGGGTAGGGTATGAGCGCTGGTCTCGCCAAAACCTCTGGCACCGGCGTTGAGGATAATTGCGAGGTGTATAGACCCACACCTAGGATCAGGGTAGCTCGGTCTGTATAACTCACCTGTGATCCAGGCCATGGCTGCGGGAGGTGGCAAAGAGCTTGCCGATTGATCCGGCGTCGATGGCAGGTAGGTCTTCAATAGGGACACTGGCGGATCTCCGGGCAGTTCTTGAAATTCTGGCGTTACCAGAGCGACCTCGAATTACTCACTGGGTGCACCCTCCCTGACCGGTGCGAAAAGCTCTTCTGCCCAGCCTCCGCCTTTCCCTCCCGCAGTCGTGGAAGCCACGTCGCCCTGAACCTCGTACATCCTCTCTTTGGTCGTAAAGATCACCCAAGCTCTCTTGGGCCCATTTTTGCTGCTCTTGCTACCGCTCGACGACCAAAAGCCAAACGACAATCCAGTGATAGGCTTCTGCTCGGAAAGGGAGTACAATATTTGCAGATCCTTTTCTAACGGCTTGCTCATCGAGATTGAAACAGACTTGAAGATATCGTCTTGTGGGGGCAGTGGGAGTGACATGATGGACCCGGTGGAAGTACCGAGAAGCACATCGGTGGCAGGTGGAGTGATGAGATCAGACTTGGCGCCTTCGGAAGATGCAGTCGTCTCGGGACCCGAGATGGGCGACCACGCTACAGAGGTGATGGTCTGACGCAACCTCAACGGCCTGGGTCGACGAGACTGTACAGCCGAATTGCCGGGCGAGATGGGCAGATAGAATGTATCGCCCGAGGTGGTAGTGATTAAGAGATGTCTAGCCGTAGGATCTGCATAGAGGCGATCTGTTGTCGGCAGGTCTCTGCCGACCTGTGGATTGCCCTTTTCTGGAGCAGGTCGAGGCAGATCAATCGTTACGAGCTCGTCTGGCTTGTTGAGATCAATGATGATGACGGATAGAGGCTCCACAGCAAGGAATAGAATGTTGTTTGCGGTAATCAGATGCAGTATGGACGAGGGCGGGGTGTATTGCACGAGCGACAGGGCGAAAAGTGGAGGAAGTCCAGCGTTGGCTACCCGGGTCGAGGGTATGAAACCCGTCTCGAGCTGCGTTTTAGCATTCTGATCTTCTTATGCGGTCAGTCTTACCGCTTGTACCATTCCAGATTCTTCCGGTACCGTCTCGTCCTCGTCGACTTCATACCCTTCATACTCGACGGTGGAGAGATCGGCTGAACCCTGTGCGTAGACTGAGGGGTTTGAAGGCCTATAGGCTCCGCTGGAGGAATACCTTGGCGGTATCGACGGTCCAGCTGCATGCTCCACGACTTTGTGGTCAGCTGTAGACGAGGAATTCGCAACTCACAGTCATCGAGCGTGGACATGGTCGTCGAGGGTTATACAGACCTCCTCGAGCGTCATGCAACTTGTCAATACACCTCATAGCGTGCCTAATAAACCACACCGCCCGATCGCGAGCCTAAATCTTTACTCCGGCAATTCCCGGCTGTCGGGTGAGTCCGAGGCTTCGGAAATTGAGAGTCGAGCTGCAAATAACCTCTATAATGGGCTCGTGACGAGATCTCTAGGTCCTCATCGTTTATGCACATAGCGAGATGCTCCGTAGCATCCAGAAGGCATATGCAGGACCAACGTGATCGAGCGAACTCGACATTTCGAACCCGGAAGGAATCGGCGTGACTGGACAGCACACACGATCAGTTGCTCGACGATGAGCGAAGCTCGCCGGAGTCGGGCGACTCAGCTATATAATGGTTCAAGCCCTTGCGGGAAGGTGAGCGAGACCAGAACATCTACAGACCTCCAAATGTCGGCCACGCCTACTCTAACGCCTGCGCATCACGATGTATCACCACCCTTTCCCCCTTTAAAGCCATCGTCGACTGCTCGGTCAGCCCAGCTCGCAGCTAAGGCACTCGAAGATTTCGCTGGCTCACCCGAAAACCCGCGGAATTGGCCAAAGTCCAAGAAGTGGACTGTCAGCTTGACTGTGGCCTTGACGGGCTTTATATCGACTTGCGGAAGTTCAATTGGTGTTCCTGGTATACACGCCGTGCGGGATGAATTTGGGATCGGCAACGAAAAAATCGGCGTCCTCATTACGACTTTCTACGTTCTAGGACTTGGGTGAGTTTCAAGCGAAGTGTTTTGCCTAATCGTAGCTGTGGTCCTTTCCTCTTTGCGCCGATCGCCGAATTGTATGGGCGCCAGACGGCGTATCTGACCAGTCTGGTCCCCTACGTCTTCTTCAGCCTCGGAACCGCATTGGCGCCCAAGTAAGCCTGAGCGAAAAAAGCAAAGCTCACGGTGCAGTATGCAGACCCTTGTGGTGCTCCGATTGTAGGTCCCGATCTCTCGCGTGACTGACAAGTAGTATCTGCGGCATCGGCGGTTCAAGCGGCCCGGCATTGGGCGTAGCAACAATCGCCGACATGTTCCCGCCTGAAGAACGCGGACTACCGATTAGCATATACGCCTTAGGCCCTATGGTGAGTGTTGATCTCGCGCGAAAGCTGACTATAGTCTGGACCGATCCTAGGATCCATGATAGGGTATTGGCTGCTTTACGGCGGATGGAGATGGTTGTTTTGGACCATTACGATTCTTGCAGCCATCAACTTGCTTCTGTTTATTCTCTTCACACAAGAGACTTATGCTCCGTAAGCCAAAGCGGCCATATCGCGTTGACGTCAGGACTATCGAGAAAGTTTTGCGATACCGTGTGGAACACCCAGTCACCGAAGCCTCCTCGCTCATCGACCACCTATCCCCCAAGCGTATCATTCATAATTTGGGCTGGATGCGAGTCATGGTGTCGGCCAAAGACGCCAAGGAAGCCTTTGGACGCGCATTCTCTCGACCGCCACGACTATTGTTCAACAATCCTGTCTGCTTCATATTCTCATTATACTACGCCTATATCTATGGTGAGCTCACTTTCGGAATGTGCTAACATCAGCCATCATCTATCTCTTCCTCGTCAGCGTTCCTCTACTCTTTGGCTCTGCGCCATTCGCCAGACCGGGACTCTTCTCATATCATTGGTCTCAATCGATTCTACCGCTATCATATCTTGGTCTCGGTAGGTTAAGACTTGGGTCGAGGAGTTGATTGCAGCCATCGGGTTCGGAATCTCGGCGACAATCGCAGCCAACTCACAAGACCGCATTTACAGGTATCTCACACAGCGCAATGGCGGAGCGGGTCAGCCCGAGTATAGAGTAGGTAACACGGGTGCGAGCTTTCCGACTCATGGGTAGCTTGTTTTGACTCAGATTGGCATGTGCATCATGCCCATCGGCCTGCTCATCTTCGTACGAGATCCTAAAACGGCCATGAATCCCACTGACGACAGGGATGGACAGCTCATGCCCAGACACACTGGATCGGCCCGCAGATCGGCATGAGCTTAGTTGCCCTCGGTCTGATGCTGCCATTCAATAGCATCCAAACATTCCTCATCGACAGTTTCTTCCCGTACTCTGCTGCCGCAATCGCGGCTGCTACGGCTGTAAGCAATCTTGACCATTCAATGCTCATGATAGTCTCGATCTATATTCGCCTGTATCCTGCCCGAATTTAGCGCAGACATGTTTGCGCATCTGGGCTGGGGATGGGGTGGCACGCTGCTTGCGTTGGTAGCGTTAATAGCGATACCTGCCCCTGCAATCGCAAGTCAGCACCGGGTTTTGTCGCTGACGACAGATGTTCAAGTACGGAAAGGCCCTTCGAGAGAAGTTTCAGTTTGAAGGATGAGAGATGTATTCAGTAGACCGCTGATTACACCTGCACGACATACACATCGTCCTGCTCATCACATTGAGCATCGCTCCGGGATGCGCTCGTACGGACATGTCCACGTGGCAACGCCCTGCATGGTACCACACTCGTCTCAGGTTTTTACCCCTGGCGGTCAGTCGTCATTGCGTAGATGCTCAAAGTCCTCCGGGTCGGAGTCTGAGTTAGTGATCGAAGTGTCATTCTCCGTTGCGCGCTTGCCCATTGTAGCTTTCAGGTATAATTCTTCCACTCCGCGACTATAATTCTTCACAAAGCACTGTCACTGCTTCAATATGACTCGTAAAGGGTAGAACGGCCACTCGTAGTTCGACATGAAGGATGAACGCCTTCCCAATCCCAATCCTCATCATTTTCATCTCCTCGATTGATCCACATACTCGTTCGATGATCCGTTAGATGATCCAATTCGACCGTGTCTCGATCGCCACGAGTTGTACAAGTGACAGTTTTATTGTTCGCGTCTGAACGGACCTCAGTAAACGCATTTACCTTGAACTGCAACACGTATTGTTCCTCGGCCCAAGCGAGCAGCTCCTTTCCCGATACCCGCCACCTCCTGGGCTTTTCCGTGTGCTCTGTGTCAAGCCTCCGACGAGTACTTGATCGGTTCTGAGTGACATCAGGAGTCGGTTGGCTTCGCGGTGGCTTCACCACGTCCGGGTGCTTTGTGCCCTTTCTTTGCTTCTTGTGACTGTTCACATCGGTTGGTTGGGAGGCGGAAGCTCGTGACACAGAATGCTTTGCATTCTTGCCGTCTCGTCCGGAGGACTTGCAAGAGCTGCAAGGACAACCTGTTTGTGGTGGCCAGCTATCAATATGGGTTCCAGGTGTTCTCGGAAAGAAATCTGTACGTCCACTCCGAGGAGTGGACATGCTTGCCCGTCTCCTTTGAGGAGGATAGGTGTTTGCGTTCATTGCAGCGGAAGGCGTGTTTGCAAATTCGCGAGTATGATATATCTTAGGGGATATGTGACCTATAGAGCCGTTCGGCTCGGGGATCCCACTCATGCTGTATGTCCTGGCTCGAGGCATAGTTCCCGCCGTTGTGGGATGTGTGACGAATGAAGGACTTGTGAACACGGGCGGGCCCCCGGGACTCGGAAGCTTGGACTGCGACGTGGTGAAGTAGTATGGACCACCGAGAGTGGCCCAATCTGGTGGTGTTGATACGTTTGCACCATTCCTGTTGTGGGCTCTTGTATCGTGCGAGCCGTATGAACCGCTTGATAGCCTTTGAGAGGGGTGCGAAGCAGGTGGAGTCGACCGTAGGTCGAACGAACGCCATTTTGGTTCGCCGCTCGGTAAAGGGGATGGCCTTATTGGTAACCTATGATAGGCACTGCTTCGGCAAGTGGGATCATTGAAAGCCCGTCCAATATGTGGGACATAGCTAGGGTCGTTTGGGTTGTTTTCGCTGGCGATGACCGACTCAGCGTGAGTGTGAGCAGCTTATATCTCTGTCCAGTTGAGAGACCGCATCGGAGGTGAAAGGTATGACGCCCATTTGTCAGCCTCTGGTCTCCTTCCCTAACTCTCTCGATCTCGCTTCATCCAAGCTGTCGCAATCAAGGATGATCCTTTCAGGAGTTTTGATATGAGGGTGATAGGCAATCTCAAGAGGTATCCTCCATGCGTCAATCCGTCTCGTCCGATGCTTGGCGTTTCATCAGTCCGCCCAAAACCGTGCGCGTTACACGCACAAAGGTCAGACTCCTGGACTTTTGCGCCGTACGACTGGCTCCCTCCATTCACGCTGGACTAACCAGACATATCATTCTCGGTCTGTACGGCATGATGGAACCGGCATCTTGTGACTACATGGCTGGCGGGCGTAGCCGATACTATATGTGTGCTTGATGTGCCATGTGAACTTGAGAGGTGCCTTCATCTGCGAGACTGATCAGTAGTGAAGGGTCAGCTTTCCGCCCTGTCCGCGTTGTGTGCGCCTTCAAGCGTACGACGCACACGACAACAGATTACATGCCGATCACAAGTCCATACACTGCAACAAGCACTATCCGTAAGATCACTGCAATCGACCAAGATTTCTTGAAGATGCCAAACTCTTTCCAAATCCAGCCCGGGGTATGAGACCGACGGCTCCTTTGCCCGCTTTGGGCGATAGATATGCTGGGATGACTCCATCTGCTGACTGACCATGAGTATCCGGCAAGCGTCCATATGTTATACTTACGTTCATGACTGGGTCCCAGTTAAAGGTGGGCTTTACGCCTAGCAATTTCCTCTTCTTCTTCTTCTCCGGCTCCTTTTCTTCTAGAACCTTCTCGACACGTAAGGTTTGTTCGCATTTCTCTCGCAGAGGGGCTTTGGGCTTCACCTTGAGTGGCTTGTCCCCTTCGGGTCGATATGGAGCATCTTGATCTTCGCTACCGTCCCGCGAGCGTTTCTGGGGCTATGATCAGCCGACAAATCTCATCCAGACTCACAGATATCGCTTTCGCCCGCTTTGGAGGGCTTATCACCTCTTCATCGCTGTGTTCCACAGGCTTGACCGTTTTCATCTTGGCTGGCTTGGGTGGTTCGAAGACTGTCGATGATTTTGCCAGTTTCAAAGCCTGCAACTCCTCCTTGATATCAGCTAATCGCGTGAGCCAGCTCACCTCCACACCGACGAGTCGAGCTCGCTCCAAAGCAGCATCCTTGACCTTTGTCTTTAGGGCCTTTTCACGCTCTTTGCTCAACTGCAACTCCTCCTGAAGATCTGACAGCTCGTCCGTCTTCCTCTCCAGCGCCGTTTTGGTCTCACGCAAAGATTTCTGCAGCTCGCGCTTTTCCTGATCCGTGCTTCCCTTCTGCGCATTGCTCATTGCTTCTTCCAAATCGGTTTTAAGCTCTTTCTCTCTCGCCGTAGACGCCTTTAGCTTAGTCTCCAAGGTCGAAAGTTTGGCTTTTAGAGCTTGAACTTCCTGCTGAACCGATTCTACCTCTTCTTGAGCGGCAGTGGAGCTCAACTTGTCGGCTTTGATCTGCGCTGCGCGTTGATGTTCAAGAGACGTGTTTGCTTCCTCCAATTTGGCCTACATGTCAACACGAATCCTCTCCGCTTCTTTACCTCGAGGTCGGCAAGATGGAAATCCTTCTCTGCCAGTTCCATCTCCAAATCTGCTTCCTTTGCTTGGAATAGACTGATCTTGTGATCTCGCATGACTATCATAAGCCATACGATCAAACAACCTAGCTAGGCCCGCTCACCTCGGGCTGATTCGGCCTGTAACAACCGTTGTTCCATCTCGACCGACTGCATTTGTTCGGTCGCTATAGCTAATACAGCTTTCCGCTGAGCGATCTCGCTAATAAGGTTGAGCTACCATCAGCGTCATATCGTCGTCGGTCCTTACCTCTTGCCTCATTGCCTCTCCCTCAGCTTTCAACTGACCCAGCTCGGCGTCTTTCGCATCCACTCGTCTCTTATAGATATCTACCTGAGATATCTGCGACCTAAGAGACGAGATCACCTGCTCCATCTGAGCAAGTTTCGCAGTGTGTCTTCGATCCATGGCATGTTTCTCCCTGACAAGTTGATCGATCTGTTGCGATTGGTATTCTAATCTAGCTCGCTGTCCCGGTGGTGTCGGCGGTCGCTCCTGCTCGATCATTTCATCATCGCGATAAACTGCTGATTCCACAGCCCCTCGTGACATGGTCCTTGGCAAGAAGTACTATAGAAGGCTAATGCAGTTCACGGAATTGAATCTTTTAAGAGGGTTGGTTTGTTGACATCTCAAGAACAACAAGGAGCCCCGCATCGTGTGCCATTCCCACCTATGGTATTATACAGTAAATTCTCTTCGTGTCATACATATGCATGCTTCCACATAGCTCCAGCACTGATACATAATGGACTGGCACACCTGATCTACACCGATTGGTACGATCAATTTTCTCCCGACTCGTCGTCACTGTCGTGTTGGCGGCGATTTCTGGTGGGCAGCCGAACATTTTGCGCGGCGAAAAGTCGCGTGAGCTCTGTCGTGGGTATAACCCCAGGGAAGCGCTTTGCCGAACTGCGTGTCAGGACAAGCACACCATTATAGCATACAGACTCACTATACGGTGACGGGATCGCTAAAGACCTCTGCCAACACACTTGCACTATCGCTGGAAGGCAGTGATCCCATGAATCTGATGTCAGAGACCGCTCTACGTGTTCAGACTCACGATGTAATATTGGTCAGGGTGAATCTCAGTGTGAAGACTCCCTCGGTGCGAATGCCCAGATCATGGGCGAAGAAGAACAGTCCAGTCTCTCCATTCTCATCCTGCAGTCTTTGGCAGATGGTCGTGAGGGATCCAACGAGTACTCGAGAGTAGTTTGCGGTACCCGTAGCGGGGAGAGGACTTGCAGGAGCCTCGGGCGTGGAGGGAAAGCCGTACGAGGACTCTGATGTGGCGTAATACTGGTCGTGTCGGGGAGTCGAGAAGGGGGACCCCATCCAACCACCGGATGTGGCTGGTCGGGACGACATGCCTCCCGCGGTTCTCGGTCGATCGGTCCAGCCTGAGCTGCTCAATGGTCGGTACTCCCCGTGTGGGTGATGCGTGTAATCTACCGAATCCGAAGACCACGAGACGCGATGTTGCTGCGGCACTGACGGAGACTCATGTGTAGAGGAGGACATCGGGGCGTCGCGCATAGCAGGTAAGGTTAGGGTCGATGAGGACGTGGTGTCCGTGGGCGCTGTCACGCTGGCAAGCGATGGCAGGGTCAAAGAGGATCTAGGTCTGACCAGAGTATTGGAAGTGGGAAATGGCGATGGTGCGGTCAATGGG
This sequence comes from Papiliotrema nemorosa, assembly GCA_032158125.1. Lineage (NCBI taxonomy): Eukaryota > Fungi > Basidiomycota > Tremellomycetes > Tremellales > Rhynchogastremaceae > Papiliotrema > Papiliotrema nemorosa. The sequence goes on from JASKOT010000038.1 coordinate 43,115, forward strand.
CGCATGGGAGGTAGGTGAGGTTCCTGCCCGCCAACAGTGAAGCTTCGAGTCCGAGGAAACTTTGGCCGATCTGCGGGGTAGGCGGGAACGGGGAGGGGTTCAGGTAAGACTTCTTCGGCTAGAGTGTTTCGAGTGAGAGGAGAAGTTCTGGGGGAGAATGGAGGTGGAGGAAGTGGGTTTGCTGGAATATGAGTGAGAGTTGACCGACCGAGATGTGCAACTTACAAATGGTCCGCCACCCGCCCATGAATCCGCCTCCGTGACCTGTAGGCGGTCGTGATGTCGCTGTGCCAGGTCGAGAAGAGCTTGCTATGGGCACATCATAATCTCCAGATGCATTCCGCGGGACTTGAGACCCAGGATGCATGACGACGTTGCGTTGTTGTAGACCGTCCGCAGACCAAAGGTCTACAAGCAGCACCAAGAATTGTATTCCAACATGGCTTCGTGTGAGCTCATGTCACCAGTCATCACCTCGTCTGCCACTTACAGAGGATCGACAAGCTGTCCTGAAGACTTTCGAACCCAAAGGCGGAGAATCGGAGGAGGTGACAGGGGGCGACGATCCTGATATGAGCATGCAGCGTCTCACCTTCCTACCTTGTCCCCGAAGCCACACGCTCGAGCTCTCTGAGGCTGTTGGATGATCTGCAATTCATAGTGCCTGTCATTAGCGGAGTCCTTCAGGTTCGCTTGTGAACTCACCAGTCTGAGGAAGAGTCGGATCCTACTACACTGGACCTCAATGCAAAAACCGTCTCCCCATCATCGCCCTCCCTGTTACCTGCGCGCGACATTTGGACCCGAGAGCGAGGTGAATGGTCTCCGCCTGCATAATGAGATTCACCAAGCGCCGAGAGACGTTGCGGAGAGCCTATTCGACGTGGTGGGAGTCGAGGGATGTCGGCAAGATTACCCTCAATCTCATCGGGCTGTCTTCTCCTCTTGGCCGGTCTCGCGGCATCTCCTTCCGCCGGTTCCCAGCCCGAGCCGGGCGGCTGGGACATGCTCTACTCTTAGTGCCAGATGCTGTCGGATAGCTGTCGCGTCGAATCAAGGTATTTGATGGGTGACAACATCAGATCAAAGCCAAAGGCAGAACGAGTCGATTCGTTTACAACCGCCCACGGGTCCTTGTGCTCTAGGTTACGACTATTCCAAGACAGACCCAACGCGCGTGTTGTGTCAAAGCGGAAGGCAAAAGGAATGGCGACCCGGAACTCCAGGAATTCTCCGCTCTCTAAAGAAGTCCCTAAAAAATGTCAGCGGTCCATCGATGGCTTATCACGAAAGATCATCATGCGCAAATCACAAAAGGGAGTCATAGAGCCATGAAGGGTTTGAGATCCCGGCTATCATACAGGTACCGACCGAGGGCTGGGGCGCGCTGTGACAGCCTTTGAAACCACCCTTCCCATATATTTGGTCGAACAGTGGGCGGCAGAGAAGTGGTATGAACGACTGACTGCCTTCTCCCATTCACGCGCATGCAAAAGGGGTCGCGCTCTGCTCGTGTTGATCCTTATTTCCGAGACATCCACGACAGAGACCTCGATCCACTTACGTTGTGTGCGTCTGTGCCTTCGATCGCGGTGACACACGGGGACTGGGTCGTTTTGAGCTCGACGATCGTACCTGGCGCCCCTTCCGTTGCCTATGTCTCTTGGCACCGTGTTCTGTCTTTCGTACAAATGACGAATAGCGCCGAAGGGGTTGTTGGACGTTCTTTCTCTCGAGGGCGGTTCAAGTCGGTTTCCTTTCAATCGCTATGTCTGGAGCTGACCCCTCCCAATGCATATAACGGGTCAACCGATGTCCCTTTGATCGTCTGTGCGTTATAACTGTGATCCGCCGATCCCCACCTGATCGGAACCGCAAATGAGACGTCGAGCGATTGTCACGACTTCCGAAACGCAGCCTATCCTCTATGGAGTGCTTGTTCGTGTTTCCCGCCTGAGCTTGTTGGTCACGGGTCCCCGCTGAGGATGGTAAAAGTAACGCACCAGTCGTCGGTACCTGAATTAACGGCCCGAGATCGCCAGCCACAGATGACAGCCGTCGATGATCAAACCACCAGGTCAAGTGATAAAAAGCGACACGACGAGCAACAAGTCAAAAGACCAGTGCTCTCTGTCGCAATCCTACCAAAATCAGTCATGTCACCAATATTTCCTTTCCGCGTGCTCGGCAATTTGAGCATGTGGACGAACCCAAGTCTAGACCGAACAGTGAGGAGAATCGATGCATAACCGACAGGGCTTTCGGGGGAAAGATCACAGCTCGTTGAGGGATATCAAGGACCCAAAACATCTTTGCGTCCTGACTGATGTTGCGACAAGCAATTACGCGGAACGTCCAGGTGAAAGATGAAACGAACCCTGAAAATGCCCTCTCCATGCTGCCTGGGACATGTACCCTGTGGCAGCCTGCGAAGCCCAGGTCCACTGACGACTTCAGGATGAGGTGGACTAGCGAGTGCTCAAATTCAAAACCATAAACTCACCACCAGGGGACGCGAAGACCGAGGATCGCTCGTTTCGAGCGAGAGGTTCAGTCGGAATGGATAACAAATGACAAGAGCGACGGGAATGATGTATGTATGTATTGCGGCTTATGTAGATTCTTACACGAGGTCGTCACGGCGATTCACTCAGCCATCGTTTGAGTGGAGACCAGACATGAGCAGCGACCTACCAGGTACAAACACGTCACGACTAAAGGTGACGGCTTGGAAAGATTTCGTACCGGGAACAATGGGCGACAAGTGCTAGAAGCAGCAGAAGGCAAAATGCGAAGAGGGGCGGGTGAACGGTTGGTGCGTGACATGGCGAGAGCAACGGGTGGATAGACTGGACCTGATCTAACCCAAAATGTGCATGCTGCTCGATCGCGGCTTGCAACTTCGCAATAATGGAAAACAAAATGTCTGGCAGACAATTAGCCGGCGGGGGCAGGGGGCATCGCCAAAGTGGCTTTGAATAGGGTGTGGATTCGGAAGAGTGGAAGCGTGCGTTCGTTGTGCGAGATCCCTTTTTTTCGGTCACGGCCTTCGGAGCCGGCGGATGAACGACAGACCATTTCGAGCCGATACAGTGAGGGGTGGGCAGCGCCCCAACGGTGAATGCTCTTCGCGGTGGTCACCATCCGCTCCTACTGAAGAACGAGTGGTCAGATGACGTGGGTCGTCTAATTGACTACGAGTAGCAAAACTTCCATACCCAGCAGCCTGAGTTGCCCTATGAGCTGCCGACAACAGGGTTTGCTTTGCTGGGGATTCTAATTCATCCTATGGACTGCTCGATGCGCATTATTGTTAGACAAGACAGATCGCCCCTCTGCTAGACCTTTTGTACAGTAGTATCGGATGCAGGGGCTCTGCATATGGGTGACATCCGTAAAGGGCAATAATGGAAAGCAACGAAGGTGCGGGACGGTTTCCCGCGAGACAATGGGATCCAACGGGACACTGGTTGGGTCTCGGTTGTTCAGAATGCATCTCATTCCTGCCTATGCTCCCCACCCTCTTTTCAGGTCATGCTGCGTCGGTCCCTGCTTCACCTCGGGCTCGTAGATGCATATTCAACCCGTCAGCAACGATCTTCACCTGGTGTAAACCCACGACCTTGCAAGGGTTTGGCCCCGTTTAGAGGCGGTTTTTTGGCTAGTCATCTGGTCGGGAGTGAAATATTGATCATAGCCCTCAAGCCATGAGGTAGAGAGTCCTGCTTATAATCCATGATCATGGACGACAAGAACCTCGACTGAATCACCCCCCAACACCATGCTTCTTACTCACTTACTCCTGTTCATTGCTTCACCCCTCGCTCTCGCTCGGCCGACACCTAACGATGATGTGCGCTCACTTCGTACGCTATTGGACAAAGAGGCCATTGGTGAGATTGGACGGTCAGCGCGAGCTGTCAAGTGAGTTGACCTGAAAATCTTGGAAAGTTTCTGATGTGCAGTGTTGCCTACTGTCCAGAGTACTATGCCAAAACCCCTCATCTGCGCCTTCAGCCTCGAGCACGAGATTCATCCCGTCCACAACCAGGCTCTCACATAATCACCACTTCCTCCGAGTCTGCGTTTGACTACGAGGACGACGCTGTCGACATGTCTTGTGAGCGCGGCGCTGCTCGTTCGACGGAGCTGACGTGCAGGGTACATTTCGCATACACCTTCGACGCAAACCTTGACCCTTGCCTTTTCTTCCTTCCCGGACGCGGCAAACCTCATCAATTTCCTTGCGTACCCAGAGAACCACGAGCAACCTCTCGTACCACTTCCCGACTACATACTTGGCGAAGGCAAGCGCGAATCCAGTCCTCACATTCACAGCTCGTACCTCTACCCACTCGAAGACTACGGCCTGCCAGCTCTCTTGACCATCTTGGACATTCTCGACGAGACAACTCAAACACCGCCCGCAAAAGGTATCATGCGGTACTTTCAGTCTCACCCATCGAGAAGACCTATAAAACGCGTTGAGATCGTCGGACATGGTCTAGGCGCCGCCATTGGACTCCTCGTCTCCCTCGCGTTGGAAGATATGACGGAGCAAATTTCCATACACACCACGCTTTTTGGTCTACCAAGAGTAGGCGACCAAGCCTTTGCCGACTTGGTTGACAATGCCAACACCGGAAGGATGGACATCAAACGGGTCACCTCGTACAAGGATACCATGACCCACCTTCCTAGCGCACATTTCGGTGTCGTACATCCGACCAAGGGGCAGATCTGGATCAGCTCGGACCCGAGGGCTGTCTATGCGTGCAAGCCGGTCAAGGGGGGCAACGAGGCGTGTTCGGACAGCCTTGAATTGGGCAAGTCGTCGATGATGGATCATCAAGGTCCATATGGAGGCGTATGGATTGGGTCGCAATCTTGTCAAAATAGGGAGTAGGAGTACATCTCTCATCTGGGCTGACATATCTGCATTCGTTGTATACCATACCTTGCTGTTGTCCCATCACCCATGCATTTTTAGCATTCTGTTGACGCTGGGTCGAGATCGACGTCACCAGGTATTTTCTGACCAGTTCGCGTCCATCTCTTGCTCTGTGCAGCCCATCCTTTGCTCATCCTTCCTGCCACCTGATTCGAGGTCTAGATAGCCTCAGACTGTGATCTCCAGTCACGATGAGCTCCTCGGATCCCTCACCCGATGATGTCCAGCGCACTCTCAAGGTCTTCTCGTTCAATGTCTGGTCAGGGCGCCTTCCACACATGCCAGTCTGATGCTCACCTGCAGGGGTCTCGCTCTCATCTCAAAGGACAAAACTCCGCGAATCAAGGCTATAGCTGAATATCTTGCTTCGTCAAGCTACGATATTGTCTGTCTGCAAGAATTATGGGTGTACAAGGATTACGAGGTGATTCGGCAAGAAGTGCTTCACAATCTGCCCTTTTCGAGGTTCTTCCATACGTGAGTGACCCATCTTCCAAAAGTCAGACGATCAAACTCACGACTAGAGGTGCACTTGGGTCTGGCTTGGCAATCTTCACACGCTTTCCTATGATCTCAGCTCAAGCGTTACCATACTCTTTGTCCGGTAGTCCCGCTCAGGCCTTTGCAGGTGACTTCTTCGTCAAGAAGGCTGCTGGGAACATTGTCATTTTGCATCCGTTACTGGGAGAAGTGGAGATATGGACCAACCATGTGAGTGTATATGGAATGCATAGCTGACGGTTAGATGCATGCAGCGGGAGAGCACCCGCCAGATACTCGACAGGCACATAGAATAGCCCAGAGCTGGCAACTGGCTAATGCTATCCGAGGCGGAGCTGCCAAGGGTAGATATATCCTTTGCGTAAGTCGAAAGGTGTGTCCCTATGCTGATGAAAGATGGGCGACTTTAACGCACAACCCTTCTCTGTCCCTATTGCGATTCTCAGATCACACGCTGGCCTGACGGACTCGTATCTCGCTACTCACCCTCATGCCGATACATCCTATGGCGATCAAAGATCTCCCCAAGAAGGTATAGACTCTTTCGGTATGACCTGCGACTCCTCGCTCAATACATACTCGGCAGGCAAACCTATCCCAGACAATGTCACATCGCAAGGAGGAAAGCGTCTAGATTACATCTTCTTCCGACAGCCGGCTGTCGCTCGTCGCAGGCCCCTCATCTGGGGATATAGGGACGAGGTCGAGAATGGGAATGGCTATAATGACGGCTCGACGGAACTGGAAGAAGGGAAACGAATGCCGAGCAGTGTTGAGAAGGCGCCTATACTGCGTTGCGTCAAGTCGGAAGTCGTCCTCACGGAAAATGTCCCTGGACATCCGTTTTCTTATTCGGATCACTTTGCCCTCTTCTCCACCTTTCATATCGATACTCCGGAAAAGAGATCGACCACCGCGAGTGGGAATGGATCAAAGCAAGATTTCACACCCCTAGTGCCCCTCTTGAACGAGTCGGAGACAGTCAACGACAACATGAGGACTTTTGCACCCATATCTCCACCTCAATCTCCCGATGCGACTAGAGTCTCGACTTCGACCTCCAGGGAGAAATCGATGATAATCCGATCCGCCTTGAACACCCTCAGGCTGTATACTAGAATATCCCAACGTACGGCCAAGCAACATCTGCGATACTTTGGTGCGGCTGTGTTTGCTCTTGTAGCACTGACAGTGGGATCAGCGTGGCAGCCCAAATCATGGTTGCAGCCAATCTTCACTCTGCTGGGCGGGTTGTTTGGAGCGGCGGGAGCAACGTTCTTGTATACTGGCTTTGTATGGGGCAAGTGGGAGCTTGGACTATTGACAGAAACGACCGAGGAGATGGAGCTAGAGCTGAGAGTCGTGGAGATGGAAGAGAGGGCGCGAGAGTAGGTGTAGGTGGTTGTAGTGTATGTCATGTATGGCTGGGGTGAGAAGAGTGCCACATTCACCAGATAAAGGAGGAACCGGTGCCGGCGAGGGGGGGGATCGTCATTCCACCATCCTGTCGTTGTACTCTTCAACACCTCACCTTTGATCGTCCCTCACACTGCATAGTAATCGCCCAACATGTCGCGAGGAGCGCTATCAGACAGCGAGATTCAGACCGAGATGAACAAGATGGTACGTTGCGGTGGGAAATCCAGCTTCATCTGCGCTTCTCTCTTGAGACCCTTTCGATCCCGTCTCGCGCCGGGACCTAGGCTGATTCATGTAGGTTGCGTTCATCTCGCAGGAGGCGCGAGAAAAGGCCAGAGAGATCCAAGTCAAAGCCGATGAAGAGTTTGCTATCGAAAAGGCAAGTCAGACCCATCCTTGGTGTTATCATCCACGTGTGATGGCTTTATCGCTAACGGCCTAGGCCAAGATTGTCCGACAAGAATCGCTCGCCATCGATGCTCAGCACGAGAAGAAGAGGAAGCAGGCTGAGACTGGATGGAAGATGTGAGATGACCGTGTTTAGGGATGAGAGAATCGGCTGATGCGAAGTGCCCAATCGACCGCTTTGAACAACTCTCGTATCGAGGTGCTCAAATCGCGAAATGAGGCATTGGAGAACTTGTTTGAGGAGGCTTCAAAGCAGGTCACTGATCTGAGCAAAGGCGGATCGTACGCTGAAGCCTTGGAGAACCTCATCTTGGAGGTATGTCCACCATCCGATCCAGCATCATCCCGGCTCGTGCTTGGCGGTGCTAACGACAGGTCCTCCTTATGCTCTTGTCTCAGAACGTCACCCTTGCACACCGACCCAAAGACAAGGACGTTGTCAAATCCGCGGCGAAGAAGGCAGAGGGTCGATACAAGGATATCTCTGGACGAGAGACCAAGATTGAATTCGAGGATTCGTTGAATGATGATAGCGCGGGAGGTGTCGTCGGATCTACCATGCAGGGCAGGATCAAGGTGGACAATACCTTGGGCGAAAGGTTGAAACTTCTCGAGGAAAAGGTATGTTCCTTCATGCGGTGTCGGATGAGGCTGATGGCAGATGTTGCCAGAGCTTAGAACCGATCTGTTTGGAAAGAACGAAAACCGAAAGTTCTACACTGTGAGTGCATTTGACATTGGGCGGGACTCTGGCTGACTATCCAGTGATCGGCGTAATGCTTGCATAGATTCGGTCCATGGTGATACACTTGCGATGATACACTTTCACATGCCCATCGATTCGCTGACCGAGTGCTCTAATGTCCAAGCTGACTCATGGCATCACTGCAATCTCGCGTCTCCTTTCAAGGTGACCACATTATCGAGAAGATCCACATCGTGAACGTTTCAGTGCTTATCTTGCGCTATAACCGTTGAGGTCGGCAACTCCAACCTGCGCTTTGTCTGTCGAAGCCTCAAGGTCTTTCGACGCGCTTGCTACAGGTGTGGCCCTCCTAGGTGTCTTCTATCGTCTACCGTTACAAGCCGTGCTTGAGCGACTCCTCCCGCCCGAGACCGGCTCGGCTTAAGATGGGAAGAATTCTTCTATTCCACGCGCAAGAAATGCGGGGCGATAATTGGACTCCGCCCGAAATGTCGAATCAACCAAGAGTGCACGTTCGTGACGTACCCGCTTTTAAGAACACCCACTGACACGACCACGAGATAAACGATAGCGGATGCGTGTCAAGCCCTTTTACCTTGTTACCTCTACCTCGGACCTTGGCTCCCGCATTTCCACTGCACGAGATGGACAATCAGACTGACACAGCGGGTGACGCTGATGGCAAGCTGCCTGAAAGCCCACCATCAATGTCAGGGACACTCAGGCGGGTCTCCCAAACGCAAGCTTTCCGGCCCAGTCGTGTTCTCCGCAAGCCATACGACGAGACACCAGTATTCGATGAAGGTAAAGTTATTCAAGTCCACGCAGATCACTCTTCCACATTTGGCTCAGAGAATATGCTGAACCTCAGATACAGTCGAGACCCCGATGACCGGTTGCAACTGCCCGAATTGCGGAGTGTGTCCAACACGCTTCCCTTGGATCGCGAAGGAGCTTCGATCTGCCACTTGGACAGACAAGTGCGATTTGGTACGCCGCTGAAGTCTGCCATGTCGGAAGCACGTGGCACATGCTGACTTGCTACTGTAGTGTTCGAGAGGCTGGTGTATCGACATGTCCATCGGGTCCGGAAATCCAACTGGCATCGACAAAACGGAGCGCTTGAAATCTGAGGCGGAACTGGATGGATCTGTATACGAGTACGAGCATGAACCGAGTATCGAGCCTGTGTCTCGCAAGTCCATCTTGAAGAATACGGGTGAAGGAAGTACTCCTCGTACTCCAAGTTCGCCTCAGATCACTCGCAGCATGCTGGAAGGTCTTGATGATTTCACGGCAAGTCCCTCAAAGGTCATAAAGCCGAGTAATCCTTCCTCTTCCGCTACGACTTTGAGGTCTGCCTCCCCTGACTTGTCTAGAAAGAGTGGCAGAGGTGGGAAGCGAGGAGAACCAGGAATTTCCAATGCGTCGACTCCCTCGAGCACAACATCCCTCCGAAAGCGGCTATTCTCCTTCAATTCCGACAAATGATATAAGGATCATGGTGGTGTTTTCTATGGAAGATGTGACGGGCCACAGGATCGTAATGATGACCCGCCTTGGGTATGCATTCCAGACGGCATGCGGTGTGATCCATCAGGCAGAATGAGGAGACTGGTCGCATTTTTCGTATTCGTGTTCCACAGGCCAGAACAGAGATTCCCAAGTGTACTGCAGGGCTCGGCCACGAAGCTAGTAGCCTCGAGTACCCTAGATGGACCAGTGGGGCATACAATAGCATATACGATGCGTCTGGCGGAAACATGCTGCTACTTTGGCCCACTAGTCTGGCGGTACTCGTACTGCGCAACACGCGTACTGTACAAACTGTATGTACGACTTACTGTACGGACGATGTGCGGTGGCGAGTCATGGCGGGTATTGTCAGGCTATCAGCATAACGACCCGTATGTGCATGTATGGTGCAATCATATGAAATAAGGTCCGACTCAAACTTCACACGCTTCACTGCTGCCGAGTCGCGATTCATGTCTGCCCCATTTTGACATTGGCGCCATGACATGTCAGGATAGCCATAGCATACAGTTGATCGAGATCTCCTTTGTGAATGGCGTATTACTGATAAGCAAGCGAACTGGGTTGACGCTTCAAGCTTGTCGAACACGCAAGATGTTTCGCGTCTCCATCTTAGTCCCCAGTCGAGGCTAAGTATACTGCAAAGGAAGACTCACCTTTGATGCTGTGAATCGTGAATGATGAGTATGATCGTACTGTAAACGCTTCTTGGTCGAAGTATTTAGAGTCACCCAGCATTCGCGCTCATCTTCAACTGTACTTCTACTTCCGTGATCATCTTGAGTACTCCAGCAAAGCTATAATATCGAGTGCATCCTTTTCATCATGTCTTATCCCCATCGTGATCACGCACATACCAACCACCGTCGATCTTTCAGTGAGCCTTTTCTTCACGTTCCTCGGGATGAGGAGGACTACGACCACGATGAGGGCGAACGCCGCGGTCCAGGCCCGAGAGGAGTCAGACATCGATCGAAGAGTCGAACAAGAGGAAGCAGTGGCAGACGACCCATCACCAACCGCGCCTCGAGCAATTCAAGTCTCGCGGAACAGCTTGCGGATCTGTGGGACAAAGGCGTACAGAAGGTCTCGGACAATCCTGACGTCGTCATCGCAGCTACTGCGGCAACTGCGATACTGGGAAACGCCGCTTGGAGAAAATGGGAGGACGGTACCATACAGCAGACCGCGACCGATTTCGCTGACAGGGTCGACGAATTTACAGGACATACTTCCCTTGGCAAAGGCATTCGTCGACTCTCCTCTGATCCAAGAGCACAAGATGAAGATTCCAGGGACGGTTATCCTCCCGAGTTGCCTCACGAAGGAGATTATGGCTTTTTGCAAGATGAAGGTGAACACGTAGCACTGCAGAATCGACTCCGAAGGAATTCTGAGCACCGAAGGAAATCGTACGAACAGCCTAGATACGGGGAAGCGACCCTAGAAGACCATACCACCAGTTCACCAATATCGTCTGAAGCTTGCAAATTCGGAGACGACGGCTACTCTGCTGATGGACGACGTTACAACATGAACGCAGTGAAACCCGAGTCGTCGGGAGGTAAGACGACCTCCAACACAAGCGGAGCGCAAGGTATCTCTTATTCGGTAGGGCAGGGTCCTCCTCTCCATCGTCGAAAGTCCCGATTAGATGACCTGAGCAATCGATCTATGTACGTCGAGGAAGAGAACGCGTCCGAAGCGGATAGCGATGATGATGGAAAGCCTCGCACTCACAGGCGTTATCAAGGAAAGGATGAGACCCTCACCTCTTTCCCTGCGGGCAGCACAGTCATGCCCAGGGGAGGCTCGACGCTGCGCAAATGTCGTGGTGATGATTGCTCACGATATACCAAAGATCGTGTCGAGACTGACGAGACGCGACAAGACGGGGAAACAGTGACTGTCGCCAGGCCGTTTTGTGCTACTGTGAGTCGATCCAGGATATAAATTGACGGTTGACACGTTTAGCATGACATCAGAGCTACCGCAGCCTGGCTTACAGATGAAGAGGACTGAGACACCTTGACGAGGACCTATGTTTAGGCGGGCAGCGTGTTCGGGACATCAGGAAGATCGAGGGTTATTCGGTGATGTGTGGGGTCAGACTTGTGAATAGTCAAGTATGGATGCCAGTCTTCTGCTAGGCGGCGGGTCTACAGTACAGTAGATCCGCCGCATTGACGCAGAACATCAATCTGCTAACATCCGCTCAATGATACTTGTATCGATCCTGATCCCATTCTTCGCGAGATAGTCGTCGCTCCAAAACTTACTCTGATGCCTCGATCCCGCATCGCATCTGACATGAGCCCGATCCTTGCCAAGAGATGGGCATCAACTCACAAGATAGTAACGATCCGACTCCCACTTGACAACCTCTTTGCAAGCCTTACACTGGCTACGAGGTTGCAAGCGCTACTTGAGCCCAGCCAGAGTCCATCCTTCTGGACGAGGTACCGCGACATCGCAACTGCTTCTTCGTCCGAGACTCGCACTGCGTCGTCTATTACATCGAGGCCCATCGAGAAGTTTTGAGTGATTCGGTTTATCCCGATCCCTTCGACGACAGTATCGACCTGATGCCTAACATTCAGCATGGCTCAGATGAAGTCGTGCACAAACGGACCGCCTCTTTCGACCTTCTGCCTCTTTTGGGTCGAACATGACTCCAAACTTGACCTTGTTGTATAGACCTGATCCTTCTGGATCCGACAAGACGACCCGGATATCCGGTACGTGAGTCTTCAAGTATTGCCCAGTCCCAGCGATGGTCCCTCCCGTCCCTGAACCTCAGATGCGGCAGCAAAGACAAACCCACCAGCACCAGAGATGAACGCATCTATATTCCCACCTGTCTGACGCAATATCTCCGGTCCTGTACCTTCATAATGTGCCCAATAATTACTCTGATTCTCAAATTGATCCGCAAAGAAACCTCTTGGTTTCTGCTGTAATGCCGAATCGACGATAGATGACAGTGCACCAGCAATGACCATTGTCGGGCTATCCGACTGTGTCACGTCGAACGAGTGTGCGACCTCGTTCTCGGACGCTGTAGTGCTGACTATCAGGTCGTCGCCATGTCGAGGTCGACCATGCGCGCCGTCTGTCAAGTCGACTTTGCCAAAGTCGAGAGCTCGACTTCGGGCTAGATTCTGTCATCTCAGCCGTGATTACACTTGTGAAGAGTTGTAACATGCCACAAACTGTAGCGTCAGCTGTATGTCGGTGACAAGGATTTGATCAACTCACCTGCTTCTCGTCTACTATGCTCGCTTTCCGTTAGCGGATACAAGTTCACACCATCATCTCACCAGGTCGGACACGCTCGACCTTTGCTCCGAGTTTTTCCAACACTTGAACCTTTTCTATAGCCACATCATCAGGCATAATGATACAACATTCATATCCCCTGCTTCATCAGCTCGAGTCCTAATGCCACGGACTTGACGCTCACTTTGCTCGACCGACCGTAGCGAGGGATATGCCGGTACTTCCTACCGTCCCTTCGAACAAGACTGACCCAGTGTGCGGATGAAGTAGCCCCTGAGACTCTGCATCTTCGATGACTAGACTCAGCCTGGGGGTGTCGCGATCCGACCCACTCTTCAACGCTACACGATCCTTGACCGATCCTCCGGGGTTCAAGAACTGTCCTCATCAGGGGATTAACCAAAGATCAGTACCCAGGTCGCTCACTTCTGCTTTACCCTGTCATAAGCATCGCCTATTTTCGAGGATACTGCACGGGTTACTCACCAATATCTCTACGCCCAAAGCATCGCTCAATGAATTTATCCTGATCAACGGGGTATTCCCTTCCTTCAGCCGTGTGTTCTGTAATCAATCCTCGACCCGACTCACCTATCAAACCGATGACTCCATCCACGACCTCCTCGCTCCGTATTTCAATCGGTCTAGGAGGAAGGTGCACGATCGTCTGTCTCTTTCTCCATTTCTGACCGATCCAAGCGAGTGTAGTGGAAGATATGGATATGGTTATACCCAGTACAAGGCCGTATACCAAATCTCGAGTAACCTTTGTTGGAAATTTGATCCGGTCCCAAAGGTTTGTCGATATGCTCAACATGGGTCTTGTAGAGACACGCAGAAGTGCAAGGATGTCGGATGACAATGTCGATGGAAGGCATCCGCAAAGTCAGGCACGGGTCTGGTTGTCACGGATTGATCTCTGTCAATCTCTCATTCATTCATCACTGCTCTCCATCGGCCGCGCCTCGAGTGACAAATATACTGAGAGACTGCTAGATACTCAGTCTCAGCTCAGAGAGAACTAGATTGAGAGAAACCGCCAGACCCCGAGTGCCCAAGCCGGAATGACCATCTACTCTCTGTACATCTTTGACCGGCACGTCGTCCCCTTTATCCTTGAGTGTTACCAAACTCACAAACCAGTCATTGCGATTGTGTATATTATCAAGATTGGCACAGGACATCTCCCGTGCGACCATCCACCACGGCCAACTATCGACCCAACGTACATCGCTTACCGACCACTCAGACCTCTTCCACGGGCGTCCGGGAAAGTATATTCAGCGCGACGTCTGATCAGTCGGCTTCCACATCCACACCGACACATCATGCGCCCGTCGGATCAGGCAGAGTGAACGGGGTGAACGCAAATGGTCAAGTGGAGAGCAGGGGGACGGGCGCACAGGCCAAGGGGCTGCCTTTTGATGAAGAGGCAAAGTTGGTCTATGGGGTCGTGCTGTCGTTAAGGAACATGGTCAAGAAGCTCTCTGGGAGGTGAGTCGCCTTAAAGCAATATCATCATCCGTCCCCGTGTCCTGAACTTTTTTTGATTGAGTCCATCTCGATGGGTCTGGATCGGCGGGGAGGGAAGCAGAATAGGCATGATGACCCGGCGCTAATGTCCAGAGACGAGGCATTCACGTCGTACAGAACACCACATTACAAGCTACATCTATACGAGACTCTGACAGGATACCGCTTTGTTCTCCTCTCAGATCCCAATGCCGACTCCTTACGCTTCGTCTTGCGTCAGCTGTACACCGGCCCATTCGTCGAGTATGTCGTCAGGAATCCATTGGTAGAGATGGACAGCAGAACCTCTGGGATAGATAACGATCTGGTGAGCTCCCTCCTTGAGTGCCGCAAGCCCGAGCTGATGTCGATAGTTTAGGGGCGCAGTGGATAGGCATATGAGGGGATTGTCAATGTTCTCATGACGTTCGGATACTGCAGTGGATATACGAGCCTAATGCATGAGATCGCTTGTATAAAGGTGCAACAGTGATCTTATCGACATGTAATGTTCCCCTCGACACGGCACGATTAGAGCACGTTCTTCTGATCTCGAAGCATCCTAGCCTCGGCTCCAGAAGTCCCTCTTCGAGTAGAGATTCAAACGACCGCACGTCCTTACTCCTTTGGCAACTGCGAAGCTGCAGATCGAGCCACCTTTTTGACAGGAGTCATCGTCTCCTCTTCTTTCACTCCACCGCCATTGCCATCCACCAATGTATCCTCCTCCTTCTCTTCAACCTTGTCCATTCCTTTTGGTCCGGCATCAAACTTGTTCCTCAAAGTAGTCAAGAGCGACTTTCTGACTTCTTTCGCCGTCTTGTCTTCCTTTTGCGCCGCACCTCCCGCTTCGCCATCCAAAGTGATTTCCTCTCCGCCGACGGCATCGTCCAGTTGCAACTTGGTGATTCCGATAGCCAACATGTCCTCCTGAAATAGGTCAGCATGCGTTCTGTAGGTAGGACTCAATGTAACTCACGTCAATCGAGTCTTTGGTGATCAGTTTGATGACCTCGACTTCTTTCTCTTGACCCTAAACGATCAGCATTTCCTTGACCGACATTGAGCTGTGCACCCACAATCCGGTAAGCCCGATCGGCAGCTTGTCTATCGTTGTGAGGGTTGAAATCTTGATCATAGATGACCACAACCGAAGCAGCCGTCAGATTGATTCCCACTCCTCCAGCTTTGGTCGATAACAAGAAGACTGTAATCTCCGGATCATCCGTAAATTCGTCAACTATCGCTTGCCGTTCGTCGGTCCGTGTTTGACCATCCAGTCGAGTGTACGCCACGTCCAGATGGTCCAGTGCAACTTGTAGGATATCGAGAATCATCACAAACTGTCGTTAGCCCACTGAGCAGGTGACGGTACGCGCGACTCACTTGTGAGAACAGGAGCATCCTCTTGCCCTCGGCTTTACAGCGCTCAATATGCTGTTGCAATGCCCTGACCTTGCCGCCTTCTAGGTATGCATCAGGTTTCAATGCGTGTTTGCGTAATTCCTACAGTATCAGCTGAGATGCACCAGAATGCTAACGAGACAGCCTACATCGTAGTCGGAATCGGCGCAAAACTTGGAGATTTCCGCATCGCTCATAATCTGCCATCAGCTAAAACCCATTGCTCACCCCGAGAAACTCACTTCGAGATCCTCGACGACATAGTCAAAGTTGGAATCACACCATTGCGGCGTGTTCAAACATTCTCTGGCCAGTTGACGAACTTTGGCATCCGTGTAATGCCGTCTGAACAACAAAGGATGACTGGCGGCTTTCCTCAGATCCATGAGGATATGACTTGAACTGCTATCCGCCTTTTTGGGCGCTTCCTGCTTTGCCTTTTTACCCTTTGCCTTTCCACTAGCTTTCCCATTGTTCCCAGCCGCATCGTCCTCCGCGGCAGCCATCTCGAGCGCTTCGTCATCTAGCTCTTCGAAAGCCTTTTTGGATCGACCCATAGTCTCGCGGTAGAGTTTTGCTTGGATGGTTGTCATTTCGCAGATCTCGGTCTTTTCGATTTTAGGCGGTAGACTGAGCACGTGTGCTTTACGTCGTCGAAGCACAAAGGGGGTCAACATTGTTCGCGCTCGAGATGTCCTTTGGTCAGATAGCAGACCGGCGTGTCCTTGAGATTTGAAGATGGCTCGTAGATACGGCTCGGCATCGGCAAATGTGTCTTTGTGGATGAACATGAGCAGCGACTATGGGTCAGTTCATCCTCGAGCGGAGACTAAAGATCACATACGACCAGCTCCTGCAGATTGTTCTGTAGTGGAGTCCCGGTGAGCAATAACCTCCATTTCGGTTTGATCTGCATAAGATCCTGGTACGCCTTGGTCGTGCAGCTTTTTAGTCGATGCCCTTCATCGTAGATACACGTCTTGATCGTCAGCTGCAACATCATTCACATTTCCCTCTCGGCGTACCAAGAAAGAAATCTTCTTCCGGAAAAAGTGCAGATCGTCTGCAGCGGCAACTTGGGTGTACGAAGCCAAGACGACCTCGAGTGTGCCGGCTCTTGCGCGTCTTTTCAGATCATCACGAAGTTGAGCTCGTTCCCCCTGGGTTCCATAGTATGTCTGCACGTCGATATCCGGGCAGAATTTCTCGAATTCTCTGATCCAGTTTTCTAGCGTGGAAGCACTAAGGGTCAGTTGAATCAGGCCAGAGAGACGACAACTTACGGGACGTAGATCATGTGCGGTCCACTGATCCCATTCGCCTTGAGATGAGCCAAGAATGCAATCACCTGGATTGTCTTGCCGAGACCTGCCATCAGCAATGACTAAGACACCCATGCTGTCACGCACCCATCTCATCGGCAAGGATACACCCAATCTTCTTCTCCCACAGCATGTTGAGCCAATTGACGCCTAACAACTGATAGTCCTTGAGGACCGTTCCCTCGCTCAATTTGCTCGGTTGAGTCTGGATGTATTGACTGAGGATTTTCCGCTTTCTCATGTCCGTCTCGTTTCTCAACAGCTCGGACACCTTTCCAACGTCCACCTTGACATCGTTCATTCCATCTGATCGCGGCGTACCGACCACGCTATCGTTTGCCATACCTGCTCCTCGCCAGACGGACAGTGTGGTAGATACTTCATTTGCGATACGTTCACATTTGTTCAGACATGCGTCGATTTGGACATAACCCTCCATGATTTCGGTGTATTGCTCGAACAACCTGACAGAGACCCCTCGAGCCTTGTTGAGCTTGGAGTGTAACTCGTCGAGATCCTCATATGGTCTCAAAGAGATGATTTTGTTGGCTTGGTCCAGACTGCAAGCTAATGATCAGCCCTGGAACGAAGGAGATACTCACCAATGGTACCCGTAAGGACATCCGCCGTGACTTCGTTGAAAGCTTTGAGTGCCGCCCCTTCAGCATCAAGCTCGTCCTCTTCGTCGTTGCCCTTCCGCCTCTTTTTCCTCCTCCCTTCATCTCCGGACCAGTCCATATCACTCTCTTCCTCTGATCCCAGCTCAGCCTCCGACTCGCTCCCACTATTCCTCTTCTTTTTGCTCTGAGTGCTATGTGTCGTGCTGGACATCGAAGATGCGCTGGCGAGCGGAGCGACAGGGACCGCAGGTTTATCCCTATTGGCGTATATCCTCGAGTTGGCATTCTTCTTTGCTTTTGTGAGACGGGGCAAGAGCTGAGCCGACGGGTCTACCGAGGTCACCGTAGCTGTCGAGCTCTGTCTAGAGGGGGCAGTCGGTGAAGGAGCATTGGCATTTGTAGCCAAACGGGCCGAAGGGTTCTGTGAAGCATACTGAAGCTCGTTGATGGCCCTATCTGGATCTTCGGACAACCTCCTCGCTGTAGACTCAATCACCTCTGGACGCAAAGTGTGAAATTGCTTTTTCAACCTAGCGATGAAGATGTCCTGTTGAGCTGAAGTGGCCTGTCTGGCAGCTTGAACCAGAGGACTAGCTGAGGAACCTCCACCGGTGGGCCTCGAGGGGTTTCCCTGGAATCGAGGTGTAGAGGGGGAAGAGGTAGGTTGAACAGGCGAGGATGCTTCTTCGTGTCGTCGATGAATGGCAGAAACGACAGATGCAGGAGTTCCATTGCCATTGACGCTTGGTGCGGGACCGTTGTTTATGCGGGAAGAAGGGATAGCGCTGGGAATGGTGAATGGTCCTGATGACTTGATGGCCCCATTCCCATGCATAGACGAAGACGCGGAAGGATGGGCATTTGAGAAATATTTTCCAGTCGAAACTCTAGGCGGAGCAGCGGGTGAAGACGAAGGAACGAGGATGTTAGGATCGGGAGAAGCGGGTGGAAGTGGTGCTCCACCACCTTGACGCCTGGCCTTGAGAGCTTCCAAGGCCTCCTAAGAAGAGTATTAGCCCTACTCGGGTCGAGAAGAAGAAGACGAGATGCTCACGCGACGGCTGTTCTCCGCCATTGTTTTCTAGCTCCAGGCTTGTTGTAGGTATATATTTGGGATGACAGATGGTGTATATTGATGAAAGCTGAGCCTATGAGGCCGTGTAGCGTGATACAGGTCGATGTTTATGGTATATCGAGTAGGAGATGGAATGTACAGAGTGCAAGATGAGAAATCGACCTGGAGAGACGCGCCAAAACTCCATGACACCTCTTGAGGGTGGCAAACATCCCATCCTCTGAGGTAGTCACCCCCCTCGACATGCCATAGACCTATGCATGGTGATGCCCCATTTCGCTACGGGTAATACAAGAGATGCTCAATTAATTATTTGTATGATATCCGACCCCATCTTATTGTAGTTGATCCGGTATGTCGATCACTAGACTCGTCAGAACCAGGTCTACCAGAAGACGCGATACTCACTATGCCCCATCCTTTCCACCTTTGTCCTGAGATACTTTTCCAGCTCTGGCCCTCTGGCCGCTCCAGCTCCAATCAGCCCCACCCCTGCTCGCCTCATTCTCCAACTATCATACTCCCTCTCATCATCCTCCAGATCCCTCTTGGGACCTAATTTTGGCGAATTGACCGCACAACTCCAGTCGCGGGGTACCATTCCCACCCTCTCGGCCACCTTGATTCCTTCCTTTGCCAACCCCTCGACTTTTTCCGGATTATTCGTCAACAACCTGATTCCCGTGGTATGCCCCTCGTCCCCTGCTAGTCCCAGATCGCGCAAGATCTCTCCAGCCACGGCGTAGCTTCGTTCGTCGGCTCCATGTCCGAGCATAAGGTTGGCAGTGACAGTATCGTGTCCTAGATCCTGCAAATTGTACGCTCTGATCTTTTCCAAAAGCCCGATCCCCCGACCTTCTTGTCGCATGTAGATGACCACTCCGCGCCCGGGAACAGCTGGACCGATGTTGGAAGTCGCAGTGACAGAAGGTGAAGGAGATCGAGACGAAGGTGGACTGTCGTGTCGGGTGGAAGCTGCCGAAGGGAGAGGTTGAGCCTGTGCAATCTGCCTCAACGCCTCGTCCAGTTGTTCTCCGCAATCACACCTCATGGATCCGATCGTTTCACCCGTAAAGCATTCCGAGTGTATCCTCACCAAAGGGAGAATATCCACTTCGTCCTCCTCCTCATTGACGCTGCCGAGTTCCGTCGTAGAGGTGATCCTGGTAGGTCGACTCGCTTGATCCTCCCCACCGGGTAGTAGTCGCCCGACATAAGCCCCACGGACGACCCTCTCCATGTCTGTTTCTCCTTCTCGCCATACCGCGTCCAGCGTCCGACTTCGAATTTCCCGTCTTCCCCTTGGAGCGCGGTTCTTCACCTCGACATCGAGCTGGATCGGATCAATGACAATGGCCAGATGCTCCTTTTGGTCGTGTGAGTTGTGGTACAAGTGCAAGAAAAGCTCTCCGTGCGGGGTAGGAATTCTCGTCCGAGCCATACACCTTACTTGGGGCTTGCCGACCGGTTTGACCGGTTGAGCCGACAACGACGATCCAGCGGTAGGAGATGCGTGGAACTGGTTGGTACTGGGAGAAGCGCGTTGTAAGAGTTGTGAAACGGGAGAAGGGTCTATCGACATGCGCCGTTTGGGGATGGATGTAGATGTGGAAGTAGGGGACTTGATTGTGGAATCGCTCGACTTTCGAGCTTTACCAGTTTGGATGGGTATAGGCGCAGAGTGATCCGAGGGATTAGACACCCCTGGCGAGCTTTTGCTCTCCTGCTTTTCCAGCTTGAGCCTCTCGGATCGCGGAGCCTGTGATGATCGCATGGTCAGACGAGGCGAAGAGGCTGACGGCGTAGAAGGTCTCGAGTCATCACATGAAGCATAAGCTCCCAGTCGAGCTATAAGACTGTCAGCACCTCTCACCCACATCGGCAACGTTGTCTTGTCGTGTAAACTCACGCCCATGTCCAAAATGATGTCTGCTGACGGGTCCACTGCCCGACAAAACAGCACTGAGCAACAACGAATCCATATGTTCGTCTCGTCTAGATACAGGCTTTTTCCCCGTTGTCGCGGGCTGAGGGTGAGGGTGAGGATGAGGATGCGGTCCACAGGATTGGGTTAAAGGACCGAGAGAAGCGGAATCTCCCGTGAGGAGATTCAAGAAGTCCAAGTCGGCTCGAGAAGCGTGGTCGGTGGGTGGTGACATGTTGCGATGAGATGCTACCATTGGCATGGCTTTTTGACACGAGGTCGGTCTTGACCGAAGGGGATATTGGAGCGGATTTGAGTCGATACCAGGCGCAAGCGATTTATCAAGGATACAGGGCTATGGATAGTTTCGAAAGAAGGGCGTAGAGCACACTTGAGATGATGGTGAGAGGGGAGTCCTTGTGAAGTCAGTCGATATGATGTTGTGAATGTCGGTGGACGGATGTAATGGTGTGCGATGAGAAGTATCGAGTAAGCGAAAAAGAAACCCCTCCCCTCCCCTTTCCACCGGACTTAATCAGCAGCTCAATACCCGCTCAACAACACCCGCGGAGACTCGACACCGAAAGCCGGTGGCATGCATCCACTGCGCCCAGACATACATAGGAAGAATCATACATACGATCTACGACCTGCATGCATATGTTTGACCCTCTACGTGAGCATGACTGCAGGGATTCCAGCGGGTTCCTCGAGGATCGGGGATGAGCGATCAAGAGGTCCACCTCTTTCCATCGGAAGTTTGACCATCATGGTCAACAAGGACCGTTCGACGTCTAGATCCTCTCCCTCTGTATGTTTGAGAATGCTCACACGGCGTCGAGGGCGGTTCTCGCCAAGGGCACTATCGATACAGTCATGCATGATCACACAGCCCTCCTAATCATCTTCCTCCTCTATTTCATCCTCGTCAAACACCTCCTCCTCTTCATCTTCATCACCTCTGCTTTCTTCACCCTCAAACGCGACACCGTCCCCTTCCTCTTTATCCGGCTCTTCAGACTGTCTCCTTCTAGCCGCTTCTACCTGGTTCGTCCTAGCCGGGGCTTCTTTCATCTGAGCCCGATACATTTCCGCAAACTGCTCGCTGGTCGTTGCTTGTTCCCACGTCTTGTCCTCGCGGAGTTTCATAAACCTCGGGAAACGTATAGACAGACCCCGTTCACTACCTAGACATGTTGCCGCGGCGGGATAGACAGGTGAAAGGGTTATACTAATCTCAGCTTGCTTCGCCACAATGTGGGTTGGAGAGAGAGACGGAACGGAGGAAAGTCAATGCTCACTCTGCACCTCGGAGTTCCCACACTTCATCGGGCGAAAACCAAACATTCGGACGCAGACCACCCGTATTGACATATGCCAATGGAGTATCGGTATTGCACTTTTCTGGAATCTCATTATGCGGTGGGTACCGTTTGATAAGGTCCTTGTAGAATTGATCCGTAAAGCCTTCACATCAGCTTTATCCTCATATTCGGCGCTCCACTTGCCAGATATACCTGGACATCAGATCCATGCCAACTCAAGAGCACATCGACTTACACTTGCAGACTGCCTCTAGGGCTCCCGTCTCGGGGTTGTGACAAGCTAACAGAATAGGTGACCACCATCCCGCCTTTCTACCCTGACCCCACCAGGCTCCAATCGGCACCAAATCAAGCGAATCGCCCAACCCTTCAAGGTAGTCTACACATTAGCTTATCATTCTCATGGATCAGAGATTTGCGCTGACCCTTTTTCACCTTGAGCCATCCTTGACTCCGCTGATCAGGCTCATAAGTCGCGGGGAGAGGTTTCTTCTTCCCACCCGTCCCTTTCTTCTTCTTCCCCGACGCCGCTTCTGCATCTTCCTCTTCATCGTCGTCTTCACCCGTTATACCCTCTCCAGACTCTAATAGCTTCACCATGAGGCCTTCACATTTCTGCTCGACTACACTTTCAAAGAAGACTTGCATTTCGCCTGGGGTATCGGTACAATCTGCCGAGTCGAGGGATTCTACATGCGCAAACCGAGCGAGGAGGGGATTGGACGTATCTGCGAATGGTTGGAAGAGCGTCCGAAGGAGATGCCGCCGGTGCGAGAAGGGGAATTCTAAAAGAGGCTATGATCAGTTACAGTCAAAGTCTCACACCCACCTTGTCATTTAGGAGCATCAGGTCAAAGGCAAAGATCCCGACGATGACTTTGATATCTTCCACCTTGACGTCCTTCTTGGCTCTGTTGGAGAGATCCTGGAATGTACGATATGCTCCGCTGTCCTTGTCGACCGCTACCACTTCGGCGTCCATGATAAAGCTGTCAATCTTGTTGAGCTGTAGCAGCTCCAGTACAGTCTGCGATGGCTCTGATACCGAAGAAGGAAATGGCGTGTGCATGTCGATGGGTCGTCCGAGTAGAGTCAAGATTAGGTGGCATATATCGGGATATTTCTCCGTCATATCCTCCAAATGTCTGCGCTCAGCAACAGCATCAGTAAAATAAGCCAGACTTGTACTCACCGACTGAACAGCCTGACCCAGATCTTGAACCCATCGTCCCCTTCGACCCATCGCCCGCCTCCGTCATCCTCGCCCTGGGGGCCGTGCAATCTCGCATGGATCTGCACTCTTTGTCCGTCCAACTTGGCCTCTGCTGTGAACGGTAAAGATCCCAAACGAGTAAACACCTCGTTGAGCGATCTGGTAATACTGCCCAACATGGGGGAGAGTGGGATCCCTACGAGTCAGACGCTACCTGACGTAAAAGCGCGACACGCACCAACAGAGACGGGTACTCTGTCCCCTAGACCATCCAAGCCACCTGCGTCGATCCCCCGAACGAGATCACCATAATTTGGATGACGAACGTATACCTTTCTCACCACTTTGACCGCTTCCAAGCACCTGAGTTCGACTTCCTCTCGCGCTGGATCAGGCTCAATCTTGGGTTTCGGTATACGTTTCTGGCCTGGACCAGCTTTTGGAGGAGGCGGAGGAATAGCCCTGACCGAGTTTAGGAGGTCGGTCGGAGTGTGAAGGAGGGCTGCCGCTCTTGCTAGAGAGGTCAGGAGGGTCTATCGTCAGGTTGACTCTGCGCAAACAATGAGCTCATACCAGGCGAACCGCGCCGATCTACCATGAGCTCTCGTTTTCGCGTATACAAGGAGACAACGGCTCACCCTCAAATTCCCAATCATGCTCCTTACCAAGAACCTCACTTCTTCACCTCTCGCTTGAACCATCAACTTTCTCACTACATCTCCCTTGATCTTTCCACTCTGTTGTCCTTTTACCCGGCTCAGACCTAATAGTCGATTATACACATCGCCCACCAATAGAGGACTAGGCTTGATCAGAGTTCTCAGATTGTTTTTAGCCTCAAAAGCCACATCTCCTGGATCTCCCCATTTATGCCATAATTGTCGGAGATCACGAGGTGGTAGCCCTGATACTTCTTGTACGGCTTTAGATAGGATTTGAGAACCGATCCCTAATTCGCAGGGTATGTAATTGGGTAGGAGGTGATTTGAGAGGAGATAGAGGGATGGTGGGAGATCGACAGGTGATCGTCGTAGAAGGAGATGGAGGAAACTGCATGTTAGAATGACCCCTGCGGTTATTACGTAGCGTTGTCCACCCACTTGGTCAACACCCGCACGATCATCAACCTCGATCGAGTGCTTGACACCTGCACATAGACGCCAACCAAGATTGAATAGGGTAATCTCCCCTTGGGCCATTGAGAGGTATCCACCTCTTCAGGTCGAAACAAAAAGGCGTCTGTATCGAAATCGATAGCATCGACCGGTTCCGCCGTCGCACTTGTGATGGTCCCGCCTTTGGTAGGTGTCAAGATCGGTTTGAGCTCGTCCAGCTGTTCTTCCTTTTTCGGAGTCCGGGGAGGAGACTTCGCTTTGGGTTTGCTGAACATAGGAGCCAGGGGTACTTTCTCCTTCTCCTTCTTTGGCGACCTGACGGTCTCGGGTTTTCTCTCTGGCGAGAGGGACGAGGACCGTCCAGGAGGTAAACGATGGGTGGACGAACTTGATCCGTTGATCCCTGGAGCTTGAGCAAATGGCGTCTCCAGAGACACGATATCCTCGTCTGATGCATCATTCTCCTGGGAAGCTCTCCTTTTGCCTTTGTCAATGACTGGACTCTTTGCTCCATCCTGTTTGGCCCATTCTTGCGCTAATCGCCTTGCCATGGACGCATCGTCTTCCCCTTTGGCAACGGTGACGGGGGAGGATTGCAGTATCGGCTCATCGTCGTCTGAATCAACAATACTGATCACGCTCTGATCACGCTTGAGAGTACCATTCGGAGCTGGACGGGGTTTCGATGGCGAGGTGAAGAAGGAATCGATCGAAGATTGAGCTACTTTTTTGCTCTTCTTTGATGCGCTCGACCTCCCATTCAATTTGCGGGGCGGAGTCAAGGGTCTCTGTCGTTTTGGGGCCATGGTAGCTAGAGTTGTGCGATGCTATATGCTCATCGTCGAGCTGCCTGCGATGGGTCGCGGCCACAGAGGGTGAGTTCATGTCTGTCGAGTCGTGATGTCACATGTCACGTGACTCATCTCCCATTCCAGCTGAAACACTCTCCTCCCCCCTCCCGTGCCTGAATTCCCGAGGCCATTGTCCAACCTCCGCCGCCCGGATCGCCTTGAACATCTCATGTAAGAGTGGTTTCTCATTCATCTTCTCATACACGAATCTCGCAAGGCAGGCATACAGCGCACTCGGATCATAAGAGGCACTGGTTCTCCATACGAAGTCTCGGCATAAGCGGCAGACCATCTCAGCAACAAGTTATAAGAGACCTCTGATCGCTATCTGCACGCTTTGTCCGCCATGTACGATCTGACTTCCGACGCGCTGCTCGACGACGCAGAGGGTCTGGGAGGAAAGATTGTCTTAATCACAGGTATGTCAGGTCTCAACATGTTACGAGACATGAGCTGAGTACAGGCGGAGCAGCAGGCTTTGGAAAGAGCACCGCCCTCCTCGCAGCTCAATATGGGTGGGTTGGATGACGCCTACCTTCAATCAGAGTATCGACTCATTGGCAGAGCAAAGGTGGTGATTGCAGATCTCAAGCCTCGATTCACGCAGGAAACAGTGGGTGAGATTCGAAAAGCCGGAGGGTGAGATCATCTCGTACTGCTATAGCCGACGTCTGACAGTAGGACGTGCTCTGCACCTACTGGAGCAGTGGACGTGACAGATCCTATTTCCCTCAGAGAAGCATTCGAGCACTGCTTGGAGAAGTACATGGGAGTACCAGATGTGGTCATCGCCAATGCGGGTGTCAACCTCAACGACCATTTCGAGGAAGATGGGGAGATCCGTACGTGCCCTTACACCATATCAACACGGGCAAAGCGCTGATTTCTCAGCCGAGTCGTCAGAGAGACCTGCGTATCCGTGTCCACCGCGAGATTTGACGTTGGCAGTCAACCTCAAAGGAGCTGTGTCTACATGTGAAATAGCTCAAGAATACTGGAAGTTGCATCCCGCGGCGCCGGGTGAGGGAACGAAGAGACGATTGATCGTGCTGAGCAGTATGGGCGGACAGACCGCTATCCCTGCTGGAGTGAGTGGTTTTACTCTGTATAGGCCTAGCTGATGATGCAGACAACATATTCAACGAGTAAACACGGCGTATTGGGATACTGGAAGAGCGTATGTCAGGAGTTGAAAGAACAAGGCGACGAACAGGGTTTTCAGTGGGTTCTCGGGGATTCACATTCTAAATCTTTATTGACTAATGACAGATTCTACGCGATATGCCCCTTCTTTGCTAGTGAGTGGTAGTCGCGCACCTTCTTGACGCTAAACTCTATAGACACCCGAATCTTCAACCCTGCCATGCTGCTCGTTCTTGCTGGTATACCGCTGGTACCCGTGGAGCTCATCGCGAAAACGATGCTACATGTGGCCTCTCGACCTCCACTTTCTGGAGCGCAAGTCACACTCCAATTTTATCCCCGCATGCCTAGTCTGACGCTTTAGATCCGGCGCCGTGGTCCTTCTCCCTGACCACGGGGATCCGGCGATGGCGCTTCCGACAGAATACGAGCCCCTTTCTCTCCAATGGACACAAACGATGAACGCCCGGTGTGCCAAAACGGAGTAAGCCGATGTTCATCGGACACAAAGCTAGAAAGTCGCTCATCAAAGTGCTTGGGCACAAGTACCAGCTTGGAAGAGGATCTGGAATGACGTGGCTCGGAACTATTATGGGGTCTCGGGACCTATACTTACTTTGAGAGCCGCTGGCGTGCGTTGACCCCCCTTTGTCGTTCCCACGATACGGATCTGACATACGCATGGAATTGAGGAGGAGATCTGCTGACTTTGAATAGATGTTGGGAGCGGTGGTACTCTTCGGCGTTGGAGTTTCCCAAATGTCGAATCTTGTTCCGCCATGGGCGGCGCTTGGGTTTGGAACGCTGTTGGGTCTGTCGGGGAGGTATGCAAGAAAGTCGGGAAGGGATAAGCAGTCTGCGCAGAGGATGCAATCGACATGACGCAAATGAGATCAGCGTTGGACGGGTGGGCTCTGGATGTTTTATTAGGTCAGTCACGTTCGAAGCTGTACGCTCTTCATTTGGGACAAACTTCGTGACATGCATGGTAACCGGTGAACGAAATCCCCCTTGTGGAGATCTAGTGTGCTTGAGATCTGCCGGGGATGCTGTTGCCGAGGACCGGCCCGTTATAGGCGGACCCCTTTTGGTTGGTCATATCTTACAAGATATACCCTCTGCACCCTTTTATGCGGTAGGCCTCGTGACTTCTCATGGACCCCTTTTGATTAACGCCTCTCCGTCTCATGGTGGGTGTCGGGCTGAGACTCCTTGGTTCCCACAAACCAATAATACGTAGCTCTTTTTCTCAGGGGCAAGCTGATCGGATATGTCTATTGTCGCACACATGTGGAGATCTCGATCTGCCCCGCTACGCTTATTCAGACTCGACCAGACCGACTCGGTCATCGTCTTGTGCCCATGTCTGCTTCCACAAGTGCCGCGCAGATCTCGCGGAAATCACCGGATGATGAAGCATCACTGAGTCGATAGGCATAACTAGGGAGAGAGGGGAGGGAAATGGATTATTCACCCCTTCGGCCAATATCCACTCGTTTTGACCCCCCCCCCATCCCCGATGGCTGTCAGTCTTCCCTGCTCAAAGGTTGCCGACCGTCAGAACTCCAAGCATCACATCTCCCGCCCTTGTTGTAGATCATCATTGTGCATAGCTCCCTATCATATCCCATCCACAACAAACATCCTGCCATCAACTTGAACAGAAAGACGCGCGTTTCCGACAAAAGTTCGGTTAGTATCCCCCCTTCGGCCCACTAAGTCCACCCCTCGCAGCTCAACTCGCTTGGCTTTTTCTCCTCTATCATCGAGCAACCCCAGCATTCTCAAGGTCCATCTGGTCAATCTTCCAAACTGACCCTCACACCGAAACTCTCCAAACCCAAGGCCATGAGTGCCAGTGCTTTGCTGGTACCGCCCGGCTCATCGAGTACCACCCCTACTCAACCCTCCAACCCTTTACCATCTTCCCCACCCGACGTTACGAATAAGAAGGCTTCACTCGACTTTATCTGTTCACCGACTGTCGACCCATCTTCCTCTCACCCCGATCACATACCCGCTCCACCGTTCATCCACGGCCAAGCATCAACAGCTCCCCCTGTTCAGTCAATATCCACCACTTCCATCCCCGCCAAACGGAAAGCGAAATCCCTATCCAAGCTTGAAGCGCTCCCTAGAAGTCTATTATCCCATATCGCTTTCCAGCTAGTCATCCAAGAATCCAGCCCAGACCCAAAATGGACAGGTCGGAAACACCCCTCGTCCCTCCTCCCATTCTTCTTATCCAGCCGAACGGTATACGACGCTATTTCCTTCGACAACAACCCTCAACTGTACAACCACCTTTTCAGGGCTACATTCGACACATCGGCCCTGACACGGCGATACGATTGGATGGTCAAGAATCTCTCGCAACAAGCTGGGAGGGGCAGAAAGATATTCGATCTGTTCTCCGATCCGAGGAGTTGGGCGATAGATTATAGGACGAGATGGGAACAGTCGGCCAGGATGAGAAAGGTCGTCAAGGCCAACAAATTTGATGGATTATGCGATAAAGATCAACTCGTAGCGGACCTATGGAACGTTTGGTTCCTCTTGACTGAGAATGGTGAGTCCATCGAAGACGATGGGTAGCGCGCTAAGGAGAAGACGGGAGGAATATACAGTTTCTCGTCAAAGAGTGTGGGTTCGAAGCCTGGATCTATGTCTTTTACCGCGAAGACATGCTCAAAGACTCTCTCATGCCTGGGTACCCGAGAGAATCGGGCGAAAAGGCTCTGGCTACTTGGTGTGCTTTGCTCTCCGGAGCGGATCTGTCGTCAGAGCAGACACCTGCAGAAGTAGACGAGAAGATCTTTGTCATGCGGCCTTACGTTTTCGCCTGTGCCAAGGTGAGTTGTCAATTCTACCTGCTCGCCAACATATGCTCATGGGCAGTACGATATAACATACGCGCCATGGCACTATCGACACTTACCTTTGGGCGGGCCGGGTGGTAGTAAAAACCCGACTCCAGATGTGCCGATACGGTCAAAAGCCCTCCCTTACAAGCGTTTCGGCTATACATGGCGCAGAGCACCTCCTCACTTTGTCCTCGGCATCTACCTCACGTTTCTGCGTTTGCTCGAACGACAACCTGGAAGAATGGGACTCAAACCTGGATCGTCGACGTTTGCCTCGCTAGCGGGCTCTGGCCCTGTTCCCGGGTTATTTAGTATCACTCGGATTCTCCCTTCAATCTACCATGATCGAGAATGGCAGCGCAACACAGTCTGTCAAGATCCCCTCTCCTCGCCCGGTCTGCCGGCTCTTACGTTCCGAGGCGAGATTGAAGGTTTTTGGAGAGCGAAATTTCTGTTTTACGATTTCGACTTGTACCGAGAGATATTGGCTGGCAACATCCGCGGTGTCTACACGGGCACGTTTGCGGAACAAGCTACAGAATTGGAGCTCAAGGAAACGGTCATCAAAGTTCGTAAAGAGGATGTGGGCGGGAAAGGGCCGTTGTTGTGTGCTGGGTTTGATGCGGAGCAAGAAGGGCATAACCCAGAGGAGGAGCAACAGAGAATACGGGATGGGTACGGGCACGAGTTGGTACAAGACGAGCACGAGGTGGACGAGGAAGGGTGGACCAAGGAGATTCTCATCTCCGGCATGGCCAGGACTAGCTGGGGTGACTGTACTGTTCGCGGGAGGATCAGAGCATGGGACGGATTGGTCATCATGTCTATCGCTTACACTGTGGGTTCTTGCCGACTGAGCGGTGTTCAACGACACAGCTGACAGTCAGACAATAGCCATGGGAAGATGGCTCTGGCGAGGATACCTTCACACGGGTGGACACTTGATTGGAAGATGGAGAGACACCTTTACCCCGGAAAATCTACGAGGTTACGAAGGTGCATTCGGGATGATCCGAGCGGGCGATGTGTTTTACCCTCCACAATACCCTACTCAAATGCCCGACTCGTTGGGTGTCAATCAAGCAGACGCATTACCAGGTGCAAACGGAGCCGGTGCACCGATCTCGTTCCCCTCGCAAAATTTGACGGCTCAAGGTTATCCTCATCCCACTGGCCCACCAGCTCAGTCGCCACCTTCTAGTGCTGGCTCTCCACCAGGTCTACCGGGTCAGTCTGGGCCTACGGGTTCATTGTTGCCTCCGCTGTCTGCGGTGTCGCCTTCAGGGATCTCGGCTGCCAATGTGGGTGGAATCGTTGAACGCACCGCGTCGTCGAGTAGAACGTCAGCTGGACCGACGTGGAGGACTAGTCCGCCGTCACCCATCATTGGGACCAGTCGTGATAGGCGGGACAGCTCTGCCAGGATGCAAGAGAGCAATGTGAGGGACGAGCGGGGATGACGGAATGGGTGACGAAGATGACCATAATCTACCGGGATTGTCGATATTCCGCATCGAATTTCGGAGATGAAAAGATTTGAACACGTATGTATCTAGTAGAGTTGGTCAACCACGCCATGTGTGCATAGTATGATCGTAGAATGAGCAAGTAGCGATCAAGTTCTTGCCATTTTCCATGGGCAGTCTGGACCAATCTGCCCCATAGGCCAAACTGTCATGCCCGTCAAAACGGGTCACAATGTCACATCCAGTCTCGTCGTCTGTGATCCGCGCACCACTCATATTCGAGACGACCTCCGAGTCAAGTTTGACAACCTTGAACCCGTCGTGCATACACGCAATAAGCATCTCGTCAGACCTCGAAGGGTCCGGGTGGAATCTTGCACGCCAAATGCCCCCGCCTAGTGGGATTGTACGCAGCGGTCGGAGGGGCGATCTCGCGTCGAAAAGCCTTAACGATTCGTCGTAGCTATAATCAGATTCGACTTGTCAAGTACAATAACTCACCTTCCGACAGCTAAGAGGTGCTCGGTATATGGAGAAGACGTGATCGTCGTTACTCCAGCTTCGAATTGTTTGTTGGTCAGGCTCGGCATGGACGTATCCCTCACATCCCATCGTTTCAACTTGAGGTCGTCTCCGCCTGTATGTCAGCATGGGAAAGCCCCCGCCCATTCATTATATCGTCCCTCTGAGTACAGAGTTTAGTCGAATGTTCCCGAAAGAGAGGTAAAGAGGTGACATACCGGACCAAACGGTGTTTACATCCCAGTTGTCCCATGTAGCGCACCACGGTTCAAAATCATGTGCATGCCAGGACTGCGTAATCGCATACTCGCCCGTGGAGCTAGGCGAGAGGTGCGCGAGGGATCCATTTGATAGTGAAGTGATGATGCTTGGTTGTATTGTTCTGGCGTCAATGCCGTCCCGACAAGTAGGATACGGTATTCACGAATGTAGGCGATGAGAAAAGTCTAGCGAGAGACACAGGGTCGTACCCTCATCTACGTCTATAGTCTGAGATTGGCTCAGTCGTCTCTGCTACATCAGAGCACCGTCGCACCTTCGTCTCACTTACGGTCTCCAGGTTCAAGGTGTAGACTGTCAAATGTCCCTTGGCGTCCGCTACGACCACTGTTGGACATCCACCGGACCCAACATGAGGAGACCACTTGGCATCTAGAATAGCAGGTGTATCTATCCTCTGAATTTCTCTCCTGACCTTCAGCGAGGACCGTATCGAGACTCACGCTTTGCCCGAGGTGGGATCTACCTGGAAGAGCAATACCCTTCCAGTCCTCTGGGTCTGCTTCGGCCCCGAGCTCTCTGGAATAGCCTCGTCCTCATCTGACCCGTTTAGCCCGTTTAGCCCTTCGCCAGCTTCTGAGATATTGCCAGCTTGCGTGGTGGTTGGCTCCAAGACTTGATACGTCCCACAGATGAACAAATCCTGAAACGGTTCAAAAGGACACCATTCTATACAATCCGCAGAGTACTCCGTGTCCACCTTGTCGAGTGATTGGGCTATAGAGTCAGCTTCAGGTCTGGAGGATGATACCCATCGGCAGGCTTTCCGTACCTACCTTGCATGAATACGGTCGCCTGGGGTTGCTGAACAGCTCTGAACGACAAGATGAATTCGGTGGTGCCTGAAAGTGATTTTGTGCTTTCAACATTTTGAGACAACACCTCGATCCGACCTTTGACTTTCACTGAACCGCACCCAGCTATCCATCTCGGACAGCCACCCGAGCCAA
This sequence comes from Papiliotrema nemorosa, assembly GCA_032158125.1. Lineage (NCBI taxonomy): Eukaryota > Fungi > Basidiomycota > Tremellomycetes > Tremellales > Rhynchogastremaceae > Papiliotrema > Papiliotrema nemorosa. Next base: position 75,500 of record JASKOT010000038.1, read on the forward strand.
TCTCTAATCTCTGGAAACACCATCATGTCGGCTTCAATCTCATCTACACTGCCTGAACTCGCCGGGTCGCAGCTTGAACAAGAGGTATATAACTTTCGGACACAGACAGAACGTGCGCTGATCATTAGGGCTCAAGTTCGAACAGCACAATCGACCCGGAAAGCCTCGTCAAGAGCGATGATCCGGAACATGTTTGTCTATCTGGATATCCGATCAGGAAGCTCGCTGATGATAGCCTGCTAACCTCATCCCTGAGCTATGTCGCGGATTCTACAGTGCGTCTCAACCCGACCGAACTGAAGACTGTGAGTCTGGTGCTAATGCCCAGAACTCGGTTGGGTCACAGGTACAGGAGGAGGGATCAGTATCCGTAAAGAGTCAGCGTCCGCGCTATGCTCTTGTATCCTCAAGCTGATATATAGTGAATACGTCTACTTGGCTCCGTCGGGTGTGCAGAAAGAACGAATCTTGCCGGAACACATCTTCGTGCTTCCCTTTGCTCAGTCCTCTATCCCTAAATCCGGCTCAAAGAGGGATTTCATCAGAATACCCTCGAAGAAGGTGAGCCAACAGGAGAGCACACTATGAATACGAAAGCTTACCGTCAGGGATTGAAAGAGTCGGCTTGTACGCCATTATTCTGGAATGCCTTCACGATGCGAAATGCCGGAGCCTGCATCCATACCCACTCTCAACACGCGGGTAAGTCACCGGATCTCTATAATTCTCTATCCTGCTAACCTTCGCCTAGTCCTTCTAACGCTACTACTCCCCCGCGACGCCGAGGTCTTCAGGATCTCCCACCAAGAAATGATCAAAGGCGTCCGATTAGGCGGTAACGGTTCAACTCTTAAATTCTATGAAACGCTCGAGGTCCCCATCATTGAGAACACGGCGGACGAGGAAGACTTGACAGATGGCATGGCGGCCGCTATGGAAAAGTACCCGAATGCCGCGGCTATCTTAGTCAGGCGTCATGGAGTTTACGTATGGGGTGAGTCGGCAGCGAAGGGAAGAAGGGCGATGTGGTGGAGTGTCAAGGACTGCAGCTGATATTCAGGTAATGATTGGGCGTCGGCCAAGACGCAGTCTGAATGTCTGGACTATCTCTTCGAGATGGCCACGAAGATGTTGCAGAACAACATCCCCCTCGTTGGCGATGTCTAGAGCGTAACCGCTGCAGGGTAGAGTTTCGAGTCTTGTCAGTATCTGCATGTGCCATGGAGTATCGGGTATCTTCCGGCGTTCATTCAAGAGGCTACTGGGTTGACAGCTCTCGCAAGCTCACTAAATCTTCGAATGGCTTCGGTGTCATATCGACCGAGGGAATACTGATGTCACTATCTGTACTCCCTGCCGACTAAAGCGCGTTGATCGCTCACATTCAGCCTGGTGTCTGGCGAAAGAATGTGGCAGACGACTGTCGAAATGACGTGAAAGCTCCTAGCTCTCAGGCTGATCTCATCCTTTGTTCCCCTGATCACAAAGGGCGGACCATTCTCTGACTCGAATATACCTTCCCCATCGCTTTGTCGACAGAAATTGGGAGGACTGGTAGATTTTACCCTCATCTTGGACTATATTCCCCCTTACCAGCCAATACTCCCCAAAAACCCTACTAAACCGCCTAGTACAGATCCAATCAGACCAAAATGACCTCCTTGACAGCTCAACATCCCTCACCATTACTCCCAAAGCAAGTGAAGACTACCTCGACGCAAGAACCACCCCTTCAACCCCGCCTCTCATCCCCTATCTCTCCTACGACCCGCCGACCTACCCAGACCCCTTCTTCCGCTCACCCGATCGCCCCACAACCGCCTTATGGGGGCAACTCCCTCGCACTGGGCTTTGGCGGCATTCGACCTCCCCAAAATACCCCAGCGGAGAATCTGGTCCCTATATCCGCGTCCAGAATCCAAGGTGCACGGAGACTTATAGGCGGAGCAGGAAAGGGCGGGACAGTAGGAGGAAGAGGGAGTCTCAGTCATCCTATTACGCCCGGGAACACCCCTAGCAGTCTAGAGAGGATCACCAGGCGGATCGCGGGTAATCTGTTGATCAACGAAGAGGCGAAAGAGCCTCAAGGTCATTTGGCGCAGAATAGGATTGCGCCCAGTTACGAGTGAGTGGCGAGCCCCTTCATTGGCGCATGGCAGTGGGGATCCTGGGATGTCGGGGATGTAGGATGGCTAATCCCAGACGACGGTTCACAGCGGGTCTAAGCGATCTCAAGTAAGCGCACCTTAAACGTCTCTGGATTTATATGGGATTATGCTGATACCAGTCAAAAACTCCAACAAACCGGTCCGAGCCGGTTCCATCCCCCTTCACCCCCTTCACACTCTGCTGCAAGAGGTGCAAGTCCACCAGGAAGTGGGAAAGGAGGAATGGAATGTCAATGGCCGCAGAGCTTCGGCAATGTGAGCGACATCGCTTCTTACAGGACTGCTCGCCCCCCGAAGGTCGTGGAGGAGTAGAAAGGTCGAGGTTTGGCAGTGCGGCGGCAGTCGGGTACGCGCGCCGTGAAGTGCCCATGACACTGATTTCTTTCCGCTCCGTAGTCTTTCGTTCCTGTCGATCGATGTATTATCATGCTCGCAGCATGGTCGATTGGGGTATGTGTACCAAAGCTCCATACTTTATCGCTTAACGGCTGCGTATCTATCATAGCATTAGCAGCGCTCGACTATCACTCCTGCTCGGGGATCTTCTCTGTGAAAATGCGCAGCCGTTCGCGGCAGAATCGGCAGAGGTCTCCTGGTGGGTGTATATCCGGCTATTTGTCCGCATTACCCCTGGTCACTATGCTCAATGCGTTGACTTCTTGGCACGTGAAACCGCAACGTATAGCAGACACTCGCCAAGATACGGACCGCATGGATCGCATCTAGAACGAACACGAGGTCACACCTCACCTCATGTGAGATAACAAGCATACCACGCTCAACCTCCAATGATCTCTCTAGCAGAGTGGGTCATGTCGAATTTGAATCATGGTCGACGGGATCAATAAATCGCAGAGATAAGAGATCTGGGTTATTCACCCCTGACCCTTTCGCCACGCCAAGCCATTTAGCAGCGTGCCATCGCGAGATGCACAACCATCAATGCCTACTCGAGTACCGTAGATTACGTTTGAAGATTCTTCTTCTCGTCTTGCACGTGTCCGTCACACGTATCAGCTGCTGTGGTTCCCTGGCACGATGGACCGGTAAGACCGGAATACCCCATTCGGCAAGCTCTTCACTCGATCACTCCATCCTTACGTCCGTGGCTCCATCTCGTATCTGCGCAATAGGCCTACGTTCCGGCACACGATCATCCGTGCAGGGTGGACCACTCTGCTTATCCCTCTCGCCAAGATTGCACCATGAGGATCATCATGGTGTTTGAGAGATACAGATAGTAGATTTGCACAATCTCGAAGCGAGTCTACGCGTCTCTTGGTACTCGTAGAACCTATGTGGAGCATGAGCCATTTTCCCCGGCGTCTGAGCAGATGAGCGCAGTTGTCCGTTGGAATCGCACCTCTTGGCGGGGTGTGTACCACATGAAGACCTTTTTTTGGCTTCACCAGGTGGATACATTGCTGAGCGGTCATTCCTTTTCCTCCCTCGAGTTTCGCGGTATGTGAGCTTTGTTGAAGGTCAGGACGAGCTCGTGTGACAGGGATCGTCTTTCGCTAGAGCTACTTGGCAGTAGTCTGACCCATGCGAGTCCAATCTGCGATATCTGACACCATCGAGATAAGCTTACACCTCCACCTGCTTGGTGCTCATATAGAAGGGCTCATCTCTCCAAGCACAACACTCATCACCCGCCTTTGCGTCCACCAAGATGCCTGCGAACACTACGGTCGACTTTGAATCTGCACCCTTGCCTCCTAGAGGACTACCGACCAACGAGCTGGCCTCGACGGAGAAGCATGATCAGAAGGAGAGTCCGGGCGATGTCGTCGTGTCCTCTGCGACAGACTATGATCTAGGAGAAGGGATGGAAGGTCAAGAGTTGCCGAGTGAAGAAGTCTTAGCTACTCTTCGAAAAGTTGCCGCTCCATTACCGTCAGTACACCACCCTTCCACCTGCCCCGGACCTATTTTCTGAACTCCCAGATGGACCGGTTTGGCCATGTGTTTCATTGAATTTGCCGAACGAGCATCCTACTATGGCTCCAAAGGTCCCTTTAACAACTTTATCAATCGACCCCTACCCATCGGTGGCAATGGCGCAGGAGCCGTTGCCAAAGGTTCAGCGGGTCTCAACCAATCTGCGGGTGCGCTAGGTCGAGGTTCAGTCACTGCTACTGCCCTCGTGCAAATGTTCAACTTTCTCGCATACGTCGTCCCCGTGTTCGGAGGTATCGTATCCGATACCAAATGGGGTCGATTCAAGACGATTTGTGTAGGTACGGCCGTGGGTGCTATAGCACATATTGTCCTGGTCGTACCTGCCATCCCGTCAGTCATCTCCAACCCCTCTGGATCCCTCGGTTCATTCATCATCTCCATCTTGATCCTCGCCTTCGCTGCTGGTTTCATCAAACCTTGCCTTGGTCCCTTACTATGCGACCAGTCGCCCGTCAAGAAACCCACGCTCAAGATGCTGCCGAGTGGAGAGACGGTTATTCTCGATCCGACTACGACCATCCAGCGATACTTGCTCGTTTTTTACTGGTGCATCAACGTCGGAGCCTTCTTCGCCATTGCCACGACCTACTCTGCTCGTTTGGTCGGATTCTGGCTCGCTTTCCTCTTACCAGGTGTCATCTACATGCTCATGCCCGTCGTGCTCGTATTAGCTTCGAAGAAACTCTACAAGGCTCCACCCCAAGGTTCAGTCTTGATTGAAACGGGTAAAGTCTTCCGATGTGTGCTGAAAGATGGAGGATGGGCACGAATGTGGAAAGGCGGCGACGAATTTTGGGATCGAGCAAAACCATCTTGTATCGCCGCTAGGGAAGGTTCGGTCGATTTGGAAAAGATCTACTGGGACGATAAATTTGTCGATGAAGTTCGACAGACCATGTCGGCCTGTGCGGTATTCGCCTTGATCCCCATCTTCTCGCTATCCGATGGAGGTATCGGAAACTCTGCCAATTCCATGTCGGGAGCCATGACTCTTAACGGTGTCCCCAACGATCTCATTGACAATTTCAACCCTCTTGCCATTATCGCCTTCGCTCCGATCCTCAACTGGGGTCTATACCCGTTGTTCGCCCGAATGGGTAGACCCATCAAACCGATGACTCGAATGTGTATCGGGTTCCTCTTGGGTACAGTGTCATGTATCACCGCTGCCATTGTCCAATGGCGAGTCTACAAAACGTCGCCCTGTGGATACGCCGCATCGACCTGTGACTCTGTTTCACCCGTGTCCATCTGGTGGCAGATCCCCATCATCATGGTACCTGCAGTTGGAGAGCTATTCGTCAATGTCACCTCTTACGAGCTCGCCTACACTCGATCTCCCGCACGAATGAAGGCTCTCGTCTACGCTTTGGCCCTCTTCAACACTGCCATTGCTTCCGCCATCTCGCTCGCATGTTCCAATGCCATTCAGGACCCTTACCTCATTTGGCCCTGGGTAGCGCTCGCAGTCGCTTCTTTCATCTGCGCTTTCGTCTTCCCCACCTACTTCCGACACCTCAACAAGCCCATGGAGGAGTTTGCCGACAAGGATCGAATGGAGGGTCTGGAACAACCCTTGGCGCAGCTCGAGAAGTCGCGTCAGGCGTAGATGGTTCGGGTGTCGAGAAGCTGCTTGAGTCGTTGACTAGTATCATGACTTTGACGAGCGATGGGAATGATGAGCGATCTGTGAAGCCTTGGAATGGCACAAAAATAGTATATACATAGTATGCAACTACCCCTTGATTCTTCTAATTGATACATCACCTGATCTTCAGCTGCAAACTCATCGTAACACTTACCTTCCTCATCACAAATGAGCAAATTCGAACCTTCCACAAACACGGTCACTCTGCCTCTTCCCCAATCATCCAGACCCGAGCCTTTACCTATCAGTTGGTTCGCTTGCCTCGAGTCTAGCGATTCTTCGTCCCCGATGTCTCCCTTGAGTATGCGTTCAAGCTCCTCTCGAGTAATAGGTTCTCCTTCGTCACCGCCTACGCGATCGAGTAGAGGTGACCTCTCGTCATCGGCTTGAGACTCGGTCGTGTCGGTCACGAGGAAGCGAGGATGGAATGATGGATGAACAGATGAGCCCAGTGCGAATAGGGGTACGGTGGTACCTTGTATCAGCAAGCGGTCGTGGCGCGCAGCTCACCGTGGACAAGAGTGCTGAGGAAGACAACCCAAGCGACAATAGAGTATAGCTCCTGCTTGATGAAAGTGTCAGGCTCGGCCCTCTCAGCTGATGTTCAGCAGCTTCTGGATGTGTAAAGAATACGTACCAGACTTGAGGGCATAGTATAGTGCTCCCACCCCCATAGGTCCAAACCAACCTACAAAACACGCCTCGCGAAACGATCGGATCTCCGGAACAAACCTCTGCAAAGCCAGGACGGACGGTAATCGTCTAATGAGGATGACGCCGACTCCGAACAAGGCCAATTTGGGCAAACTGACCAGACTATTGTCCGTGTTGCGCCATTCATCCCATGGTAGAGCGGTACCGAAAGTCGTGAAAACAGCAACGTCAAGCAGAGCATCGATACCTTCTGAAAAATGGGAATGTAGGTCCTGTGTGTCAGCAGTGCCCTTTCGCGCTCTTCTTACGTCTTCGTGCAGATGTCCATTCCAGTTCATGGCAGTCCCGCAGAAATAGCATGCCAATAGCTCATTCGAATACAATAGGTTGAACTGTCTTCAGCGTTAGCGAGGCGGGCAACTTACCAGTCCCGTCGTGAAGATTGCGAGGGCAATGGTCCACACCAATCTACTCTCCTTGTCTATCCAATGCCGTCTACTAGCCGCATCCCAGCATAATCTCGCAATGGTCCCCAAGGCGAATCCTCCTACCATGCCGAGCAGCGTCTCCCTCAGTATGGTATTGAGAAAGTATTCCTTGGCGGGCGAATGAGCAGTAAAGATGAGTAAGGGGATCATGAGGTATGGCGTTGCGGCGCCATCATTGATGCCTGATTCGCACTGCTGTGAGTGATGATCACAGTACCAGACTCACCAAGAGCAAGTCTCGTATGAAAGGCGGAACGTGTCGTTCTGCAAATGTACCCTTGACGACTGAAGCAGCGAGCACGGGGTCCGTAGGACTAGTCATCAGCTGTAGTCCGGACCGTGAGGCGAGACTTACCCTAGGCATCCTCCAACTACAAATGCCTCTAGCCAAGATAGCGATGGGAAGATACTGCCGTTAGTCTCTCCTCCGAGATATGCACGTACGCCTTGGCTAGTAACCCTGAAATGATCATCGAAGACAACATTATAGGTCCGAGAAGCGTCAACAAGCTCTTGGTCATCCTCGGCTTGATGATGAGCTTGCTAGGTAGCGTCACGCCGGACGACAAGACCTGTACGCCTAGGACAATCCTTGTGAACTGTTTGGCCTCAGCACTCTATAATCAAGGTTCCCTCAGAGTCTCTGTTGCTCACCCATAATAAAGTATCCTTCGCATCGTCTGGTTCGGACGCGTTCTCCCAGCTTCCCGGGAGGATGAACAATACCCTGTTAAATCAATACCGTCCATTCGGTCCAATCGGTGCAGCTCACTTTAGTCCTCGAGGCCCTAGTGCAATACCGCAAGCGAGAGCGAGTGGAGCGGTAGTCAGGAAGAATCGACCTCGAATGACGAACGATGTGAGGCCAAAGATGAGGAGAAAGGCGCCGAAAGTCAGGAGGAGCAGAGATCTGCCCAGATCAGCAAGCTGGTCATGTTCACGAAGCGCCGCTCACACCCGCTGCTCCTCGTCCAAGTCTAGCATGTTATCGTTGAGGATTTGAGGATGAGGAAGTGAACGTATGCAATGCTGCTCTTCCACATGCATCCATGTTGATACGATGCAAGTGTGGATTTTGCCCCGGGTGATGACGATGAGACTAACTACGATGCCGTTGCCGGCTGAAACGATCCCTACGCGGGTGGCACTCTGCTCCAGGTGCCAATTCTCTTCGACCGCAGATCTCGGTGAGGGCTTTGCACCGAGATCGCGGATCGGGTAGTGATCCACGAGACGGGAGACGGATACTATGTTGCATATCTCTCCACTATCTATCCTATCAATTCATTCAGCCAGAACCGTCCGCCTTACTCGACACGGCATCCGATCTCTCAAGTTGTGAAGAGCACTGATATAAGTGACGCGTAATGCAAATGTCTCCGCTCACCTCTGTGCATAGCTACACCAAGTAAGAAGGATTATCCTCTGTGCCATCTACTCGTTTCGCGTAGTACAGACCACCGTCACCGGTCGTTGAGCAAGACGCACACTTGACGCGGCGTGTGGAAACTGCAGAAAGGTCGTAGTAGTGGGAGTCATACCCGTCCTCCAGATGCATCGGGATCCCGCTGCTTCTCTGAGACTCGACTTTCGAGGAGATATCGGTCGCGTTTCTGGACGCTACAGACAGAGCATGTTCGACCTGCATATCTTGTTGTGATTCTCGACGTTTTCTCTCCCTTGTGGTGTTGAGATACTCAAAGAGATCTTCATCTGACACGCTCTTCAGGTGCTGGCTGTTGTCCATGTCTGAGATACTTGTAGGTGACTTGAGAGGCAACGGGGTGAGTTTCGTGTGTGCCGTGATAAATGGGTAGAGTCAGCCTGGCAGTGAGTTTTGTAAGTTCGGCTATTCGGCTGTTGTCTTGACTGATCGGTGATGTTGGGGAAGGGATTTTGGGATTATCCTCACCTTACGTCTTATACATACTGGCAAGAAGACTTGGCGGTCAATAGTTCACCAATCCCGAAGGTCGATTTCCAATCCCGAAAACGATGAGGGTTTGATTGACAAAAGATTGATGACCGTCAAACCCGAAGGTCATTCCTTAGCGGAGTCTCGAGGAGAAGTTCGTACGAAACAGACCAATGTCCGCCTCTCTTATGGTCGATCAAAGCTCAGTGAAACGAACGGAGCTGCTGACTCTTACATCGCCTCCTCACTCATTTAGTGTTGTGATCACTCGATCGAAAGACATCCTCTTTCAGAAAGGAGAGGAGCAGTGGCGGAGCCCGGGATGATACATGTAGATATATCACCCTCCTGTATATTTCCTCTTCCACCATGTCTGACACATTCTCCGCGAATCCCTGTATCGGGCTCTATTCTATCGAGATGCCATCAACTTAATCTATCTGCTTCGCAGATCCAAGTGTCTTCAGTCTCCACGCAGTGTGCCATGTAATGTCCTGGGTCGAGCACTCTGCTCGAGAGCTCGAAGAGACATCGGCCAAGATCTGATATTATTCTCAACCTCGATCTGGTAATAGCTTGCGCACTGTAAATCAGTTCCACGACCCTGTGTAAAACAGGCAACTTGCCTCTGAGCAGGTAGGCCAGATGGTATCTTCCGAATCTTCGCTCCGCCTGTAGGACCTAGAGCAGGTTTTTGTGGTGCAGTACTCGCATGGATGGGGCCTATTCGGCTCGAGACATGTCACACGAGCGAGGCGTCTTTGTCGATCGAGATAGTGAGGTTTAATCGATGGACTCCCAGCGCTCTCTACCCAGACCCTGCCATGTTCTGAATCTCTTGGCCCACATTGTCTGCCGTCCTTCAAGCGGAATCTCACGCTCTTTCGGCTACCGACTGACTTGAGAGAAGGGCATCGAGACCGGCTCTTATCGGATCGCACAGAGGTTTCCCCATAGACGGTATGAGAATACGAGTTGCGTATGAGTCTGTCACTGTCCACCACGTAGGTGGTATTCGTGTAAACCGGGCAGGTCCTCCTTCCTCGGTCCTCGCCTCCCCACTCTGGTTTCCATTGCTCATCTTCATCTTCTTCGTCAGCTCTGCTCATTCTCAATCGTTTCCGCAGATGCTTCAGGCCTGCGGCGAGATCTTGGGAAAACGAGCGAGATTCAAAGGCCAAAAACTCCTCACTCTTCTTGTGTGCACCATCAGCGGTGGTGCATCCCATGATGGACAGCAGGATTGTCGAGCAGCAGCTTAGGGCAAGGCTACGACAAGCGAGAGATGTAGATTGAGATATGAGTTATGTCACTCCATATGAGCATGCTCGATTGTGCTTCATCTACTCCGCTTGACAGGGTTCACGCTTGACAGCCGAGGCGCTGGCCGAAGACGCTTTGTCGCACAATATGAAAGGAGCTTGAAAGTTGCGCTTCGTGCGAAGTGGGAGTTGAGCTGCCTTTACCTTTTCTGATAGCTGCCTGGTTCCGCAAGCGCATAAAGCGCAGAGATCCGTGACATACAGGTGTAAAGTCAAGCATCCTCGCAACAATTATGCCCTTGCCGAGTGCGCGAGGACACAATTGCGCTCAGTGGGACGATACATCGCTCAGAACACTCTCACTCCATATCTGGCCCCTATGAAGTGATACGTGAAATATCAATGATTAGGGCGTCAGACTGATATCTTTTCGGCCATTGAGTCACGTCTGTCTCCTCCTGATAGCCCAGCTTCATGGAGCACTATAATCAATTTTCTGCGTCGAATGTGACGGTCTGTCATACGTACTTTTGTACAGGTTGGTTTGATAGACCTATCTTCCTGCTCTCCTTCCCGATACGAGCGAGAAGGAGTAAACTCTGAGCAGGAAAAGCAGGATTTGAAATTACCAGAGGCAGAACGTGCGAATCGAAGAGGAGGTCTTGCAGAGCGAAATTGGCTGTCAGTATTCCGCTCGTCATGCGATTTGTCCGGCTCGGATCTTTGCAGGGAGCAGGCGTCGAAGACCGTCCCTGTCGACATGACGAATTGCACATGTTTTACGTTGTTGCGCTTGACGCTTGACAATGTCGTAGCTGAGCTGCGAGGGGAGGAAGTCTTGTATCTGGAGGCAGATCCAGCGCTCTCGACATCAGAATTGACTGGAGGGGATGTGGGTCGTTTGTACATGATCTCCAGAACCTTGCGTCGAGGAACACCCCTGTTGTCCACTGTATTCTTTTCGGTCTCGTAATCATCCTCCTGGTCCTCCTCCTGGAGAAACAGGTCGCGGATGACAGTCCACGCTGGCCAAGATTCAATCCTGATGATGGCTCTGAATTTTGCTAGAGCCGTCTCCAGATCTTCCCTCAGTGATGAGTCTTCGAAACCGACCAGTGTGTCATCATGCTCAGTCTCGCTGTCGAAATGACTTGACATGTTCACGGGGTAGATATGAGCCATTCTTGCGTCGTCACAGAGATGAGCCGCACATGGCTTTTGAGCGTTTTGGCTATCGCGACTGTTGCTTCTCAATCTCCGATCGCTTGGAAGGCTCCTGCATGCTACGCCTATGCTACGACCAATCATCACACGAGTTTGCCGTATGAAAGGATGTACCGACATTTGAGTGCGACATCCTAACCCTTGCGCTCTCGACAGCTATGGGTCGGGATGAGTCGGCATACTGTATCAAGGTTTATCTAGTGCAATCGTAGAAAGACGACGCACGCTACACCCATCTCCACGGCCGCTTTAGCCTGAGGGATTTGGAACAAGACTCGACTACGACCGTTGCCGCATCAATCGGAAGAACCCGCGGCCGGTGAGTGGTCTGGAATATTGCTTGATTAGGTAATAATCTCCCCTTTGCTGCAATCGACGTCAGCCAGTGTGAGTGGCGTCAAAATGTCGGTTGGGTGGCGAGGGGAGATGCTTGCTCTCGTCTTGCGCCCGAGGTGGAGGTGGTCCACCATGGGACACACTAGACATTTTCCTCGAGGCCGAGCATTCGTCTACTACCAAGAGAGAGTCTCCCTTTGTCATCATCATATTATGAACGACATCATCCCCCCCCTTCGCTTCCAAGACCTCATAAGCAAGCCCCCCCCTGGCTCATCATCAGACGAAACTTTCCATTTCACCTTCTACACTTTCAACTCTCACTTCAACTTGACGGCTCAAACACACCTAGGATCCCACAATGGTCTCGTGAGTGGCGAGGAGCACCTTCCGCTGATGATTACACTGCTGACATACGCAGACTCGCCGGTAGCAAAGGACCCTTCATGGGCTTGATCTTGGTGGTCGTCTACGCCAGTGTGAGTAGCGCTTGAGAGTCAAATTGCAGCGCACTCACTAACCATCCCAGTGGATCTTGGACATCATCCAAATCCTCAAGACCCACCAGAACCGATCCAATGACTACAAGTACCCCCCAGCCGTCATCCCCATGCTGGTCGCCGGTATCCTTCAGTCCATCTATTGTCTGTGGTACCTCATGAAGGGCGGAAAGGGAGCTCTCTTCAAGGCATCCACCGTTGCTGCCGCTTTCCTCTTCTTCACCCTTTTCCAGCTTGGTAAGTCTTGTCAATTCTTGGCGCAAGCCTTGTCGACGAGAAACTTGTGCTAAAGGGATTAGGTTCCGTCATTGCCTTTACCGTTCTTCGATACGGAGCACGATACTGTCCCGCCGATGCTACTTCCGAGGGCTGCCGAGGTGCTACTCGAGTAAGTGGTAATAAATCTGGCGCTTTGCGGGCCGCTGACTCGCTCTTAGGGTACCATGGGTCTCGGTTACTCTGTGGTGGGCTTGAACTTGCTCTACCTCGTCTACCTCGCCATCCTCGTCAAGCGATTCGGTACCTGGTCTCGAGACCTCTGGAACATCCCCGAGAGGAGGGCCGTCAACGCCGAGTTCGACAAGCCTCCTACTCATTAGATGGCCTAGTAGCCACTCTGGCGACTTCCCTTTGCAGCTATGGCATCGCCTGCTGTAGACATCAAGAAACAACCACAATGCCTATCTCAACCTTATAATTAGCTTCGTTGGGAGCTGGGGGTCCCGCCGTGCATCAGTGCGGATCTCCAATTCCTTTTGAAATCCATCAGCATGCATCAATAGCTTCTGACTAGATCACGCCTCCGGCGCCCTCAGTCCCTGAGGTTGAGAAAGTAGAAATCCCTCATGCAGTGATGCTGCTTCTCATCTCCGCCTCATCCCACAGGAACCGCACCGTGCCGACATTTTGACCCAAACCATCTGAGGCGTCTGCTAGGGGCACCTCATCACCCTCAACCCAAGGAGTGAGGACTATAGAGCCAGGACGACGATCTCGTAGGTGTATCTTGAGTTCGGTTAGGGTCTGAGACGTCCAGAATGTCGGTATCCTAAATGCCGTGTTTACGCCAGATTGGGACGATGTCGAGGGCTGGGTAGCGCCGATTTCCTTTGGCGAGATCGTTGAGGGTGAAGACAAAAAGGCAGGATCAGAGATCGGAATGGATAGAATCGTGATGTAAAGGTCCAGCAGCGCGTGCGTGACGTCTGTGACGATCAGTTGCGTGCATGAGAGGGGCAAGGCGTCGAGGTGTGGCGACTTACCGTCAATCTGGTCCTTAGAAGTGTGATAGCTGGCCTCCCATGGTCCCGCATTTCCAAATTTCTTGACCATTCCCCTCTGCTCTTCCTCGCCTCCTTCATACTCGGTGTGCGGATGGGCATTCTCAAGTAGAAGGACTGAGGCGGTATACAGCGATGACAGCGCGATGACGTGAGGGGGAAAGGATAAAGGGGCATGGGAGCGATGACTGGAGATTAGCCTGACCAGGGTGCAGACTAGCAGATTGAGCATACCAGTCAACAGCGACTCTCCAAGCTTGTTGACATAGAAATTTGGAGACTGAAGGATCAGCATTACTCGCGGGACGAACTTCGATAGAAGCTCACCGTGGAAAGCTCTCCCTATTTTGACGACGAGATCCAGTCCTACATCAACTGAAAACTTGAAGCACAGAGTCTCCAATACGAGCCTCTCTATGCTGAGAACTCTCTGACGTTCGCCCTCGAGCATATTCGGGTCGACAGCGGAAGGATCTATTACACCTTTCTTGATCATTTGCGGGAATCGGACAGCATAAGACGCCAGGATGATGTCCCTCGGCTTCTTGAGTGTGTCATGTAGTTTCGAAGCTACGTATAGCGCTGACAGCGAAACTTCCTGCGTCCATCAGTAATGCCTCGAGCTTCTCTGTGCTCAGACTACGCACCGTATAGTTGAAATCCTTGTACGGGAAGAAGAGATGGAATCGCATATAAAGCGTCTGAGCGGTAGCAATCGTCTTCCGAGGACTGCATGCATCAGCGAGTAGTGCTATCAGCAGGCCCAAAGTCGGTCTAAGACGCACAATCCACATCGGACTCCTACTGCATCCAGGAATCCACAAGCTTGCTGACGAGCTTTCTCTTCCCTCGAGACTGATAATTTCCCTCGTTGTTTCGCAGAGAGTCCCTCGACCTCGGTCGGCGTGAAGAATGGCTTGTATTGTTTTGTATAGGTAGACGAGGATCCTTCGCCATACGAACCGACCATTGTGGATGCTGCTTGACCGATGCGATCTAAATTGAAGAGATAAAGGGAAAGCAAGTGAAGAAGAGGTTATTCTGGGTGGTCACTGAAAGGCGCGTGCCGAAGACTCTCTGTGATTCTCATTCCACTCTTGACCATATTTTCTGCACGACTCGACCTAGAGGACTGGCAGAGGAGGAGCATATTGATCTAGTCTATAGGAAAAGCATCTGTCTGTGTCATATAGCAACGACCCGGCCAGAAGAACTACTTTGCACATGCCGCAATGATACCCTCACCGCGCCGGACGGTATCTCAACCTCCCCCGGCGGCCACATCGACATCATGGGCAGATCTAGACGATGACGAGGGATGGCAGGGTAAGCAAATCCAGTATCAAGCTGTATGCATGCTAATATTCTAGACATGCCCGTCATTCGGTCAGATACCACTGGCATTGACCTAGACGAAGAGGACCAAAGGAAGTATCACTACAAACCTCCAGCTCGCCATGATCCCCTTTCCACCGACGCAAATGCTGTGGCGGGCTCGAGTAACGCAACGGGCGCCCACATAGAGCTAGAGAACGACTCTTTGTTGACCGACTCGTGGCGAGAAAAGGTATCTCAGGACGAATCGGATTACACCCGATTGAGGCTTGACGAAGATGAGGAATCGGAGGAAGTTCATATGCGAACAAGATACCTGTTCGACGAACAGAAAGCCATGACGCCTTTATCGCAAATGCAAGCCACGAAAGAGATCTTGACGGAAGGGCAGAGGATAGCATATGTCGGGTTGTGTCAGTTGATCGCTAGACGGATGGTGAGAGATACCGGTAGAGGGTGGGAAGGTGTCAAGAGGAAAGGTAAAGGAAAGGGCAAAGAATGGCCGATGGTGGAGAGTGCGAACATATGGATGCTGAAGATCATGGCCAGGCTGTATCAGCATATGGAGGTGGAAAGAGACGGTACGTTGATGTCACAAGCCGAGGAGGAACTGACAATTGTCAGAACAGAGGATGATCGAGAGTCTCGCCGAGCACGGTGTCGACCCCGCAGACCTTGTACCGGCACTGATGACCACCCATACGGTCAAGAATCCTGAGTTCGACCCAGAAGCCAAGAAGAAGGCAGAGGCAGAAGCGCAGCGAAAGGCATCGGAGGCTAAAGAGGAGGTAGACGA
Organism: Papiliotrema nemorosa; assembly: GCA_032158125.1. Classification (NCBI taxonomy): domain Eukaryota; kingdom Fungi; phylum Basidiomycota; class Tremellomycetes; order Tremellales; family Rhynchogastremaceae; genus Papiliotrema; species Papiliotrema nemorosa. The sequence continues at coordinate 91,068 of JASKOT010000038.1, forward strand.
AGATGTGTCGGATACAGAGACAGAAGCCCCACCACCGCCATATCAACCTCATGATCCTTCTCTACCCTCGCCTACCTCTGCGACTCCAACGCGGTCCTCACTTCAGCTCTCGAGCGGGCCGTCGGCCTCATCCAGTCGCGCGAGCAATCCCTTTGGTGACGACGACGAGCAGGAAGATGAGAGCGCTTCACCCTCATCCTCGACATCGACCTCTCCATCGACTCGGTCAGGATCTACGAATCTACCTCCATTCGACGACGATGACGATGGAGATATAGGAGCAGCTCTCTCGCCAGCGCCCAAGACGACTTTATCAGAATCGACTGTCGAAGAGGACGATGGAGATATTGGGAGATCCATGTCTCAGCATACACCTATGAAACAATCACCAAAGGCGATTCCCATTGAGTCGGCGTTGAATGTTCCGGAATCAACACTGTCAGCAGACGAGGAGGAAGTACATCATGACCCTGAGAAGACGCCTACACTACGCGAACAGTCACTACCTGGCCCTGAGCTTGCGTCTGAGGCAAATGAGGACTCAGCAGCAAATGCCTTGCCGTCCCTGCCAGGTGTCTCGACACATCTGACGAGTGCAGACGAGGTTGTCACTCTGGATATACGGTGGACAGTGGTGAGTACACTGAATCGCACCCAGCCAAGCTGACTCTTCCCAACAGCTTTGTGATCTATTCTTGGTACTCATCGCCGACTCGTTTTACGATGCTCGATCTCGAGTATTCCTAGAACGCGTGGCCGAAGCATTAGGTTTCGGCTGGTCTGATGTGGTTCGCTTCGAGAACCGCATAACTGAGGCGTTGGAGATCTCGGAAAGTATGGAGAAGACTGAACAAGATGTCATCATTGAAGGAAGGAGAAAGGGGGCATTACGAAAGCGTTACGCCATGATGGGTCTAGCTGCTGTCGGTGAGTCGAACATAGGGCGAATTAGGCATGCGCTGAGGGACAGGTGGAGGACTGGTGATTGGGCTCTCGGCTGGTCTGATGGCTCCGCTGATCGGAGCTGGACTGGGTGCGGCATTTGCAACAGTTGGAATCACCGGTACGACTGGGTTCTTGGCTGGAGCAGGAGGAGCAGCCATCATCACCACAACTGGTGTTTTGACAGGAGCCAATATCGCTGGACGGGGTATGGGAAGGCGGACCAGAGAGGTCAGAACATTCGAGTTGCGCCCACTGCATAATAACCAACGGGTGTCGTGCTACATTACCCTTGGAGGGTGAGCTATTAGATATTATCTGAGATACAGCTAAACATTTAGTTTCATGTCGGGCAAATACGATGATGTGCGATTACCCTTCTCGGTGATGGACCCGATTGTTGGAGATGTCGTCTCGGTCTACTGGGAGCCAGAGATGATGCACGAGATGGGAGCGGCACTCAAAATTTTCACAACGGAGATTTTGACGCAGGTAGGACAGCAAGTGCTGGCTGCTACAGTCATGACGGCTCTCATGAGTGCCCTTCAATGGCCTATGAGTGGGAACCGTCTCTCCCAAACACGACCTTTTAGCTGATTCGCAGTCTTGACTAAGCTTGGATATCTGATCGACAATCCTTGGTCAAATGCCCTTGATCGATCGCGAGCTGCTGGACTCGTGCTGGCAGATACCATCATGCAGCGCCATGCGGGAGTCCGCCCCGTCTCCCTTATTGGGTTCTCGTTAGGTGCTCGGGTTATTTACTACGCTCTGATCGAGCTCGCCAGAGCCAAGGCTTACGGTCTCGTCCAGGACGTCTTCATCTTTGGCTCAACACTCACCGCATCCCGAGCGACCTGGCTGGACGTGCGGACGATCGTTTCAGGCCGATTCGTTAACGGGTATGCGACGAACGATTGGATGCTGGGTTACCTCTTCCGTGCAACTACCGGTGGGCTACAGACCGTTGCCGGGTTGCGTCCGGTAGACGGCGTGCCAGGCTTGGAAAATGTGGACTGTACGAATATCATTTCCGGTCACATGTCTTACCGATCTTGTATGCCTCAACTGCTGAAGGAGGTTGGATTCCCGGTGACTGCAGAATGGTTCGACGAGCCAGAAGTACGTGCTGTGTTCTGGGTTGACAATTCTCCGCTGACCTGCAGGATCCGGATGTAGACATGAGTGTGCAAGAACGACGCATTGTCAACGAAGCGGAAGAAGAGGCCAAGAAGAATAACAAGAAGATTCTCGGACTGTTCCCGCGACGTGGTGCTAATTCCGGATCTGGCACATCTACGCCTGTCGAGCGCAAATCGGTGGATGTGAGGGAAACCGCTAAAGGGGAACATAACGATGAAGATCTCCCACCTCGAGAAGAAGCGGACCTGGGCTCCATGGCACCCTCCACGGCAGAGCATGATGACCCAAAAGAACGAGAGGAAGCCGAGAAGAGGCGCAAAGCGGAAGAAGAGGCCAGACGAGCGGAAGAAAAGGCTCTTCAGGCTATTCCAAAGACTGCCGGATTCGATTTCAAGGCCATTTCGAAAGAGTTGGGCAGGGATATTGATCTGGAAAAATTGAGAGAGCAGCCGGTACCGAGGGAATCGCCCTTGCCAACGTTCTCGCAATCTCCTGTGGATCGTACCGGATCAGCTCCGCCGGACGTATGGGTAGATCCGCCTACAATAGGAGATTCCATCCAGAGAAGTCATTCGTCTTACGGAGTTAGATCGCCGACGAGTGACGACGATGATGAGGGCGATATTACATATGCCACGACTCAGGCTCGGCAAATGTCACTATCTGACACATCATCCTGGGGACAGCCAACCACCACGCCACGTTACGAATCGACCAGCATCTCACCACCTTTATCAACTGGCTCTTCATCCAAGTCGTTCAACTTTGGATTCAATGCCTGGTCTGGCTCTTCGACATCGCCCAATCCTTTCGACAAGGCCACTTCACCCATACCCTCCTTACGCGCGGCCCCACCAGCTCGGCCTCACCCGGCAGAACTCATGATGGATAACCCGTTTGCTAATGCCGGCACGTCGACGACCAGTAACGGTAATGGAAAAGGTGGAATAATATGGGCAGACAAGATGGAGACGGGAAACACTAGGACGTGGAGGAAAGATGAAGATCTGGCGACCAATAATCCTTGGTGATTCGCACTCTGTTCATCGACGTGGCATCCGGACATTTACGATTATCATACCTCCATACAGAGCACAGAGCTGACATGTGGGACAGCGAGGGTAGGAAGGGAGCGGCATGCATTGCATTATTTGGTCTCGATTTTCGCTGGTCGATCATCTACTGGTCGAATTCGAAATCGGGCGACCCCACCTCGTGGGGGATGCCCTGGCGGGCATGGCACGCGTGGCAGGATGTCTGATCGCCACACCGCGAGACAGTAGCTGTTGCTGCTCGATGTGGGTTGTTGCTTCAGCCTTGTGAACTCCATATACATACTCACGTTGAGAAAGGAGAGCTGATTACTGACCTTGATCTCCCTGGATCTTCACCTTACAACTCGACCCAACCCATCCGTCCGTCTGTCACTATGCGTACACCCTTGATCGCCCTTCTCGCCTTGACCGCCACCCTGGTGTCCGCAGCACCCACACATCAAGTAAGTGTCTCACAGATCTCCTCTGGAGCTTCAAAGGCCCAGTGGGGATGACAGACTGACAAAAAAGGGCAAACACGACGTGTTGGCAGCTATAAAACGAGACATCCGCCTGGAATCCAAATCTGAATTGTTACGAAACGATAAACGTGCAACGCCCAAAATGACCATTCACACGAATTACACCAAAAAACGAGGACAGGTGAGGAGATCGCAAGGGCTCGAAGTGGATGTGCAGACCTCAAGCCTGAAGTTGGGCCAAGGAGGGGTGGGGAAGAGGGGCAAGGTCGTGGAGAGGGTCGCGAAGGCTCCGCCGAAGACTAATCCGCCACAACAATCCCAGCAGCAGCAGCAGCAGCAGCAGCAGCAGTCGCAGGCGCAACGACAGCAAGACCAGCAACAGAGTAAGGGTGAGACGTCGCATCAACAAGAACAACCCCGACCGTCTCAACAGCAAACTCATGCCGAGTCTCATTCGCCTTCTCCGTCTTCTTCCTCACCCAGTGAAGACTCAGATCTCGTTCCCATCGACAAACTAGGCCTGGGACTCGATTCAGAGGCATTACACCGTAAACGTGTACGTGCATGTCGTTCTTGCGAGTATAGGCTAATGGATTTAGCAAGAACCGGATGGGTATATGGAGTCTGACATGCCTATGGATAACATCAACGGAGCCTCCGACGGTCAGGCTGATCATGGAGATGAATCTGTGGTAGAGGAGAGACGGGCGGATGGGCGGATCTTGAAGAAACGGGGAAAGATCTATTGGCTCGAGGTATGTCTTGGATTATGATATCGATGTGGCCCATGTTGATCCGATATAGGACCCTTTGGATGCTCGACAATGGGGTGGAGCGAGAGAGCTCTCGGATGAAGACGACGAGCCTGTTTGGTATTGATCACAAGTCTTCTTGGACAGTAGAAGAAGGAACACGGGTTGAAAGCGTAGATATGCGAAAGACAGGCAGGTAGAAGAATGAAGATTCAGAAGAAGTATATAAGATGTACAGTATGAAGATGGATAAATGGCCCAATCAATCACTCCGCTTGGAGCAACTCTCCTCCACATGTGAACGGTATGTGATCCTTTGGTCCGGGAAGCCTTTCAATCATATCGCCGACTTGCGACTAGTCCGCAGAACAGTGCCTGGTGTATCACGTCGCCTTGCCAACCCATATCTCCACCACTCCCTCTTCCTCACTCCCCTGTATCTCATCCACCTTGTCCATGCTTATCCCTGAATTCCCGAGTAAGCCCCACAGTTCCCTTTCCGCTATATCTCGCTGTTTATATGCCAATATCAAAGGCGGTCGATCACCCGATGCAGGCTTGAGCAGGTTCACCAGAGTTGAATGGAGACAGGGGAATGAAGCGGTGTTGTAAGTTACATCCGCAGCACTAGGATGAGCATACGAAGTAGCAATGTCGGGTGAGGAGCACACATACATGATGAGGTCCGGCCAGGGGCCGTCTACCCATGATGGAAGATCTTGCTCCCAGTCCAATACTTTCGCTCGGACAGAGCGCGTGTCGGAGGTAGCTGAGGAGTTGAGAGCCAGATTCTCATCCATCAACTCGATGGCTGATTCTACATCGATTCAGCAGGCTTCAGATGGGAGTCTAAAGACTCACCCAAATCCGTAGCGGTGATTTCGACGGACCGTTCTGAAGTCGTCCGTCTTAGTGCTAAGTCCAGCGCGATGGACACCAAGCCTGTCCCGCTTCCTTCCTGTCAGATGTACCCAGACCGACGAATGCGTAGGTGAACATACCAATTTCGACCACCTTCAGGTCCTCTTTCCCTTGCAAGAGTTTGATGATTCGCCTCGCCTTGGCATTGTGGTGATCCGTATTGAGGTATTTCCAAAACCACCCAGACAAGGCTAACCCCGAGTCCCATATCTTCTGCAGAGCATATCAGTCCCGCCTAGTGAAACGCATGTCCAGGTCAGAGGGTCGACATGATGTATGCTCACCTTGTCCAAGTCGAAACTAGTCTGTTCGACAATTTTCAGACTCCCCTGATCGTCCTTCGGACCAAGCTTCCACTCCCTCAGGATTCTCCCTTGCTTCTTACCCTCCTCCGAAACACTCGAGCCCCCACTTGTAGCCTTTCCTTTGCCTTTTGAATCCCCCTTTTTGCTCTTGTGCGACTCTGCACCCACTCCTCTGACCTTTCCTCCGTTTCCGTTTAAAGCGGTAGAAGGTTCCCCTCTGACCAGCGAGATACCTTCGCTCCAGACGGGTATGATCCCAGGTTTGTCGTCCACATATTGGGTCAAAAGCGGAGTTGAGAGTGCACCGATGTGAAGACCTATTCTCCAGCTCTCTCCAGGTTTGGCGGAAAGAGGAAGAGGGATGGAGATGGGTTTGTATGTGCTTTCCGGTGGGTTCCAGGTGAGAACCTCAGGTCCGGCGATAGGTCGATCGATAAAGGGCGATATACGCTGCCACGAGTAAGATATGTCACGTTGTTCGAATAGAAGTCTATGTATCAGCTCTTGAACCATGAACTTGACCGGTCGGGGTTGAAGTAGAATAGGGCGATGGTGGAATGATTGATGACTTGCTCAGTACGGAGGTCATTTGCGATCTGAGGCGTGATTGTGATACTTCCAGAAGATATGGGGGTCGATACTGGCGGCGGACGAAGGAAGGACGAGTACCAATACATGGCCAGCCAATGCTTTGAAGGTCGGATGCTAGGGTGGACTGGAGTGAATTTTGGGAATCCGAGGCGTGTTTCAGAATTTGAGCCGCTATCAAAAGTGGCAGATGATCTACCCATAGTCGACACTCTACCGTATCGTAATCTACGATGACGGGAGACAAGGCTCGGAGAAGTTGCTAGGCATGTGGCGGTCTCATGAAAGGATAGCTACGGGCGATTGAGGGGATTATCCTTTGATCGTGCAGCTAGAAGCGCTAGCTCGACAGGTCAGAGACATCTCGTTGCCGTACACCCTCTTTCTGTCTCGTTGTCTCTCTCGTCTATCCCACTTCGATCCAACCAATTCTTGCATTACACTGTCACCGCATTTCCCACTCACAACAAGTCCCGCTCCCCACCCATATCATTGAGCATTCGACGGAACCCCCATGAGTCAGACAATGTCCTCGAATATGGGCAGTGGGACGACTGCCGCCACTATCCCGCCTAGCGGGGTCGTCGGGACTCTCAGACTTGTCGGTTGTGAGTGATTGCAGATGGAGACCGATAGCAACTACTGAATTATCAGCTGACATGCCCACAACCAGCAACAACGGCAACAACTCCACAATCCCGAGCGTCCCTTTCCACATGGATGAATCGACGAGGAATATGCTCTCGACAGCTGCGGATTCGACGGTCAAATCTCAGGTCGTGCCGGAGACCAACAACACAGAAGACATCCAGTATCAATGTCCCTGACCCCGGTAGCCCACTTCCGAAGCTAGCCAAGAGTGCAACGAGCAAGTACAAATCAAGAAAGACCGCTCAATCTCGACCGGAATTGGACTCGGGTATAAAGGTCTTGGGAGCGCGAAAGGTCCAGATTACTGATGTGAGACATAAAGTCTCCTATTGTGGGCCACACTGATGAGATAGGATAACCCGGAATGGGCTTCCAAAGCGGACACTGACAAATTTCTCGCTTCAGATCCCGGTAAGTAATGACTCTTTCGGACTCTCTGCTGTGTTGGCTCGGGCTTTGTGTGGGTTGACTTTCCGTAGACGCCATCTCGGTCACTTTCATGCGACACCTCAACAGTGAGTCGGTAACCTGAAAGAGTTCACCGCAACTAGTACAGCTAACACTCAGCGGTGGGAAATCAATACGACCATCTCAAGCATGAATATGAGACACTGACAAAGAGTGAGTCGGGAATCTTGCCCATTCATATGGTCCCACCCTCGATCGATAATACCAGTCAACGAGACACCTCTCACTGATGCAACAGTGGGAATACCAGCACCAAGTCTGCCCGAGACGGTCACCTTTACTTATGATGGCGAAGAGTACACGATCGATCCGAAAACCCGAAAAGGGGTCTTGAACGCCATGACCTCGTTGAGTGGATTGGGTTTGCAGCAAGCCGAAATTGCACACGATATGCTGCCGGAAGAAATCCCAGACATGATCGTCTTGTCCAATCTCCCTCGAACAGAGGAAGTCGGCGCGAGAGTTTTGAAGGCGACTGATCCGGATACGAATTTGCCGCTCAGCAAATTCACTTTTGGCGAGAAGAGTGCGATTTGGAAGATTGGAGATTCATTGGTCCCTGTTTTCCGACTCAAGGTGAGTGACTCAGATGCTTCTAACCACTTTCAGTTTGCCATGGGTATCGGCGACGACGACGTCTTGGCTTGATAGACACGCGCTGACGGTGTAGGAAACTTGCGAAGGAGGTTATGGTACCGACCGGACGGATGACGATCGAATGCTCTTTCATCTACTCTCCTCAGCTAAGAGCAAAAGTTGGCGAAGTAAGTCCACCCCCGCGCTCCCACTAGAGGACTCTCTTGCTTGACGACTGCTCGCACTGATATTGCAGGGCCGTTGGTGATTGGCCACGGGAATGATCTTGCCGAGAGGACCAGGAAGTTTGGAGTTCGACACCGAGAGAATACTGGTGCCTCGACGAAATGGATCGATTACCTCGACAATGGCGAATCGCGCTCGTTCGATGTGGTTCTGCCCGAACAGACCAGTCTCGACCCGAGATTCGCAGGACGACGAGCCGAGATCGATACCATGGTCTCGGACATGAAGAGCAAACTCGACATGTACAGGGATACAGTTCCGATCACTTTGCGGATGGCTCCGGATTCCGATGCGCACACGACGCCACACACGATCCTGGGCGGCGGAACTACTGCTGCTACAGTCAGCACAGGGACCACGGCAGTTTAGCCGCCTGCTGGTGAAGATACTTTGAGCAGAACTTATAGGGGGGAGAATATCAGTGAGATCAGTCGGGCGCAAAAGATTGGAGTGAAATATCGAAGTCCATGTGCGATGAGATGCATGATGCCAGCAGCCCAAACTGGCGCAGGTTCTATATCTTCGTCCATGATTTCCGTTAATGCAATTTTGGGCTTTCGTGTACACAGGAGACGAAGGCATTGGATCTTTTGGAGCCTATGCTTGAGGGGCGGGCCGGATCGAGATCTCCTCGTCTCTAGCTTCTGCCTTCCACCTGGATAAGTAAGCCGTCTGACCCAGCATCTGATCGGAGATGGCAGGGAGAAAAGACGTCGTAGACTCACCTTCGTTTGATTACTGAATAACACTGGCGACAGATATGGTGAGTCAGGTGGGGTGCTCCGCAAGCTTCACAGACTGCAATATCTACATCGTTAGCCATGTTACACGATCTATGCCTCTTTTTGGGGAATGGGTCTCGTGATTGGATGACCAGATAGAGGGATTCAGCGTGTACTAACTCGTTCTGTTTTTCAACCATCGATGCACCATCCCCTTTCCTCGATGCGCTCTGGAAGTCTTCTTCTTTGGCGGTGTACCCAGTAAGATAGGAGGGAAGAGCTCCAACAGACCCGAGATGGAAGGAATGAGGTTGACCCATGATTTCTGGTGTGTTTGCGTGGATTGAAGGGGGAGAGCAGTGGAAGATGAGGGTTCGCAAGGGATAGACCAGGATGGGCGGAGGATCTGGGTAAAGGCGGTGAGAGATGGAGCGAGGGAGCTGAGCAGGGCCGGTCTTGCGACCGAGTGTGAGAGAGCGATGGCCATCGTTGAAAGGTTTGAGCAAGTCACGGTATAGGTCTAAATGTCGAGGTGGTCGTCGGTCGCATCGAAATCTCGAAGCGAAAAGCGGAATCAAATTTCGACAGCACTCCTAACTCATAATGGCCGCATCTATGTATCTAGGTCGACTCGCTCTCGAGCAGGTCATCTATAAAATCTGCAAAAGTATCATACACAGCATCAGGCTGCTCCGCATCTTCGACACCAGGTCGATATTTGCCTGTCCTCACTGTTCATCAGTGCCGCTCGGGGTCCGACTGACCTAGGATCCGCTTTAGTCCAAGTTCTTTCGCACCGTCCCCAAGATCATTATTCACATCATCTCCTACCACTCCGATGTCCCCATCAAGCTTCCCGTGAATCTCTTTCATCCTATCTAAAGCCAGCTGAAAGAATGGTTTGGTCGGTTTCCCCACTAGTTCTGCTTGAACCCCGCTTGCCGTCTCGAGGGCGCGTACAAAGGGGCCTATACCCAGCGACAAGCCAGCCGGGAGGTCGTCCGTCTCTGGGCTTTGCTGAAATAGGGAAGCATGAGGTGCGATGAGCGAGACCTGCTTTGAGGTTCCTGACGACTCTATGTAGTTGCCCTCTTTCGAGATGGGTTCACCCTTGAGGACTCGGAAGGCCTCGTTGAGAGGATCATAAGACAGGCTAGGAGGGTGTAGACCGAGGATGACCGTGTCGTATACTCCAGTCGCGCTTGTATCAAGCAATCCAGCAAACTCTTCTTGAGCTGAAGGGGACAGTAAGAAGTAAGGTCTGAACATAAGCGGTCACAGTACATGTATCACTTATCACCACGGTTCACCTGAGTTTGCGTTGTTCTACAATCGCACGACAGGCTCCAAGGGAAGTCAAAAGTTCTCGATCTCTCACTTCGAATCCCATTTCGCGCAATTTGCTCAGCAAATGCTTGGTCGATTCCTTTGTCGAGTTCGAGCTGCCACAATTAGCACGGCGATCCTGCTCGCAGATCTGATCCCACCAGAAAATAAAAGGCAGTCGAGACGCTCTGAGTCTCTGAAGAGCTTCTACCGCTCTCGGCGTAGTAGATGAGCCGGTATGTAGAGTACCATTGAGGTCGATAAGCAACCCTCGAATATTCAACCGCCTATGACGGTCAGTGTTCAGCTTGGTCAGGCAAGACATGTTCATACTTTGCCATGCTTGTCTTCGCTTCATCAGCCATCTATAACGCATCAGCTAGACTGCCACGCTGTGATCAGGGTGAAGATATCACAGGCAGATCTGAGTAGAGCTGGAGCATCTAACCGGGTGCCCGCCTGGTGGAAAGTGATGACGCCATCACCTGATCTGCAGACGTCCGACTTGTTTCAACCTATCTACTATGAGATCGATCGCACTACACCGTATCCAGCGTGCAAGATGTCGGTCGCGGTGATACAAGGAGCATCCGGAGGACTTGGGTTGAACCTCACCCGTCATATTCTCGCCAACACATCCCTGAAAGTCTACGCGCTCACTCATCGAGCCTCTTCCGACGTCCAGGAACGGATCCTTGCCAACGCGCCGTCCGGAATCTCTGAAAGGCTGTCAGTGGTTGGCGAAGTGGATGTCAGGGAGGAAAATGGACTGGAGAAAGTGGCGGGTACCATCAAGCAGCGGGATGGGAAGGGATCTGTGCGATTGGTAGCGTGTCTAGCTGGCATCGTAGGTGCTATGGCTGCCTAAACATATGTGCACTAAGAGCAGCTGCACCCAGAGAAAAGTCTCTCAGCCATCAGTCCGAAAGACGCTCTCGACACTTTTGCCATCAATACCCTGGGACACCTATTGACTTACAAGCACCTCGTTCCGCTCATTCCGACCAAGAAGGAAATGAGCAAACTTAGCGAGGCATGGTGGGAAGAAGGCGATCCGGCGAAAGGTCTCGTGGGGAAGGATAAGAGCTTGTGCTTCTCGTTAAGCGCAAGAGTGGGGAGTATCAAAGATAATGAGAAGGGTGGATGGTATTCTTATCGATCGTAAGTTGGGCGTCATACCTCGGCGACGAGTGGGGCTCATGTCTAGGTCGAAGGCGGCTCTCAACCAAATCATACGCACACTGGACCACGAGGTAGGGGACAGCACCTTTCAGCTGCACGACTGACGGATAGTTGACGAACAAGAGCTCGTCTGCCATCGCAGTCGGATACCACCCAGGGACAGTCCTCACAGAGTTCACCCGCCCGGTCATAGGTGACAAACCGGAGGATATCGCCAAAGGGGTGCTCAATGTCGATACTGCGATTCTGAAGATGACAGAAGTCATGACCCAATCGACTACTTCAGATGGGTGGAGAGGAAAATGTTGGGATTGGAAGGGCGAGAGGGTCGAGTGGTAGCACCTCAAGGAGGCGCGGTCTACCGTCGGGCTTCGGGGATTACCTACGACCTTTCAACGTCCGGTTATTGACAAGAAATAGCTGAAAATTCAAGCCAAGTATAATTATGGTGGTCTCTGTGGTTTCATGACAAGCTCTGTATTACTCAAATGCAACGATCTAGCAAGATCAGAGCTTCTCTATGAACTCCTTGATCTTTGGCTCGGGCTGCATTCCGACTGGTTGTATCAGCTCTGGAAAGCAAGGATATCGGGACAGACAACGACGCACTGAATTTATCCTTGGGCTTGCCATTCTTAAACCCAATTACGAACGGAACAGCCGAGACCTAATTGATTAGTCACCTTGCCCGGCATGAACTGCGTACTCACCTTGTACTCCCCGGCAAGCTCTGGCTGCTCGTCAACATCCACAACTACCAGATCGTTGCCTGTTCCAGGTCCTGTGAGACGCTGTAAAACCGGACCAAGGATTCGACAGGGCTGACACCAACTATTCGTCAGCTACCTCGAGATATGCAAGATTGGACCTACGTCGCGGTGAACTGAACCAAGACCTTCTTCGAATTGTTTCCTATAGCCTTCTCGAACGCCTGCCATATAAGCATCATGCACGATGGCAAGTGATACCGTGTCTGGGACGTGATGGAGATGAGATGACTCACGGCTCGATCAGAATTGAGAAAATGATCTCGGGCGATTCGGGTGGTGTGGAAGGATCTAAACGATGCTGAGGCTCCGACGTTGCTAAGAGCTCGGGCAGTGGAGCTGAATCGTGACATATTGAGAAGAAGCGAGACAAAGTGTAGAGACGAGATGCATTCTCGAAATGTTGAATGTGGTGGTGGATCACGGAAAGTGGAGGTTGGCATCTGCCGCCAGGGCAGAATTCACCTATACCAGGCAATGTGATGCATGTCAACGTAAATCTAAGCATCTTCAAGAAGATTGAGCAACCTCTCGACCCTCTCTGCTTCTCTGTATCCACTGATGACTGCTCCGGCGACACTACCCCGGTGCTCCATCTCCGTATGTTCACCCGCAAAACCTAGCTTTCCATCCCAGACCGGCCTACCGAGCTCCTTGAAATCCAACGGGCTCCTCTCCCCATTCTCAGAGATGATGGACGGTGTCGTTGTAGCTCCTTTCGACAACGGGTCCGTGAGCCAATTTGTCAATTCCGAACTCGATGGCTCGGGGACGTCTCCGCTGGGATTCAGACGAGAAACCAAGAACTCGTGGAATGCTCTGGCGACGTCTTTCGGATCGTGCTCGAGTAAAGCCGTAGCTGGCGTCTCGGAAAGATAAGTGAGAAGCGTGGGCGATGGGTCGGGCAAAGATGGACCGGCGAAATTGGCGGTGATCAAGGTGGAAGATTCGAAAATGTCCTTCAGCGAGGTGTTTTTCGTCACGGACGTGGTCAAAGTGGGGAGGAAAGTGTATGATCCGATCGAGTCAGCGTTTGGCCACCATGCCGAGGGGTATCGGAGCAACAGCTTCTCCAGTATCCCCACGTGTGTTCCAGCGATGATCTCTTGAAAATGCGCCGGTAGAGCTGGCTCGAAAGTGCTCGAGGGCAGAGTTTTCAGAACACCCAGGGGTATGGTGACGATTGCCGTCTTGGCAGTGTAAGTCGAGCCTTTGTCATCCGTAATCATCACTCCCTCCTTGCCTTGTTGCACTTTGACAACATTGGTGCTGGTTCTGATTTCCGCTCCTTTACCCTTCGCGTCTTCGAAGACCTTGCCCACCAAAGCCTCATATCCTCCTTCTGGAGCAGCATCCGATCCACCAAACGAAGTTGTAGTTTCCCATCCTGCCCATCTCAACGATGCTTTCTCCAGCTTGAGACCGAGGGGCACCTCTAATGTTCGCGCGAGGGACGCGGCCAGATCTTTGGACGACGAAGCTTTGCCTGACGTCTGGACTGCTAGAGTCGGATCGGCAGGGTTCGTCTGGTTGACATCAGTCGATGGATCAGGTGACGTCGAGTCGGCGAAGAGAGGAGAATCGGCCGCCAGCAAAGCCGAGGCGAGAGAGGCGGAGGATGGTGGCGCTGGATGAGGTGTCTTCAATGCCCCCTGAGCAGTCGAGAGAGCTGCGCGTAAGGCCGAGGCCTTCTCGCTAGATAATGGTCCTGACTGTCAGTCGCAACACGTGAGGATCGTCAAGTGACAATCACCATCTGGACCGTATATGACTCCCTCGGCGGCTTTGGGCAAATGGGCCGTCTAGGTGGTAAGCGTTGGCCAGGCGCAATACCGTGAGCGCTCACAACACCAAAGTCCTTGGCGATATGCTTGGCCGGATTGCCCTCCTTGTACCCATGGATCCAGCTACAACCCAGATCCACCTTGACCTCGCCGTCTTGCCATGTTCTCGCTCGTCCACCTATCCTATCTCGGGCCTCGATGACCAATACCTTTCTTCCCTTTTTAGAGAGCTCACGAGCGGCCACAGCTCCTGACCATCCTGCTCCAACGATGATGGTATCGTACGATGAGGCAGCACTGGACATGGCGCGTCGAAGAATGGTTTGCATAAGTCAAAGAGCACGATCTTAGGCGGACCTTTGCTGGTATATAGGAGCATGGGGACCCCTGGGTAAATCACCGCGGGGATGCAAACCTCGGCCCGAAGCCGGAGGAATGCGATAACAAGAGGATGCCACAGGGATGATGTGAGTCGGCGATATGAAGATCCTGTTTATAACGCCGAGATGAGGGGGACAGGGGGCGGTGGGATTCGCTAATCCGGCATGGCCCCCCGCGTCTGAACACGCTACCTCATCCACACACCCGAGCCATATCACCCCATATCTCGTCTCCCACATCTGCATCACCTCGACCCGCATAGTCTGACTATACCGTCAGTTATCTACCTCGCATCTGTGTTATTCACCTGCTCTATTCGGGAGTTATTGGTGGCACGAGCAGACGTGCTGGATAATCGATTGACCGGAAGCGTCTATCGGTACGGAGAGGGGGGGGGGTTTTGCCACCCGGCACAGTGTTGTTTTCAATTTCGCGTGACGCCAACGGAAACCGAAGCAGCTGGGCCATCTCCTCCACATAGGCAGTCCACCGGTCCACTTTACCCAGGAAGACTACCTGCTTACGACCGCTCGAGCTGCGCAGAATCTAGTCAAGCAGCTGGTTCTCATCTTCTCGACTCTCTCGGCCAGTCGCTCGCAAGAGCAAGGGTGACGCCATACCTCATCTACTCGTCTCAGCGGACCTTCTCTCCCTAGTCGGCTCCGAAACGGAGTGAGGGAGGGAAGGAGGCTCTCTCGGAGAATATGACAGTAACACAGAGGAGGGTCCGGTCGGATCCAAACAAGGATGGAGCGCTAGGTGAGCTATTTGCATGATCGCTCAAACTCGTGCTCACGGTAGTAACCGAACCGGGTATCAAGTATACTTGCGATTGCTGTGAGTCCTAGTGGACAGATGATATGTCGGACGACTGACAGATAGGTGGGATAGACATCACTCACACGGTTCGAATCAAGTGTGCCGCTAAGGAGTGCGAGGAGGTCGACCTATGTCCAAGCTGTTTCTGTGAGGGAAAAGAGGTCCAAAAGCATAAAGCCTGGCATGACTACAAGGTTGTCGTGAGTCTGCCGCACATACATTGTGACTTTGCCTAACTTGTACAGGAGCAACATTCCCAGCCAATCTTCACTGCTGACTGGGGAGCGGACGAGGAGCTCTTGTTAATTTCCGGCTTGATCGCCAACGGTCTCGGTAATTGGGCAGAAGTAGCCAGTCATGTCGGAACGAGGACAAAAGAAGAATGCCAATCTCATTATGAGGAGGTCTACCTCGGTGTCAACAACGACGAACAAGAGACCGAAAAGGAGGACAGTGAAGAGATGGAGCTCGACGGTGTTATTGGAAAGAGGAAGAGGGCTTTCATGCCGGTAAGCGGTCCCTCATCTCACGGGATCTGACTGACCTCTAGCCCATGGATCTCAGCTTCGATTATGATCCAGAGGAGTTTCAAGCGAAGAAAAAGGCGAGGATCGAGGAGATGCGCAAACCTCATGGTATGTCACACGATGCTGGCCTAATGCTCATTTGCAGCCCTCCCTAGCGGTACCACCAACCCCCTTGTATCCGCTCCTACAAATCACGAAGTCGCTGGATACATGCCTGGTCGTCTAGAATTCGAGCACGAAGTGGACAACGATGCCGAGCTGGTGGTCAAGGATTTCGAATTCGCGCTGGTATATGGCTATGGAGGGGATGAGCAACCAGAAGCCAAGATTACAAGACCGCCGAATGAGGATGAAGATGAGGACGATGAAGGAGAAGGTGACGAAGAAGATAAAGATGAGAAGCCGAATGGAAAGATCAAAGAGGAAGACATTCACATCAAGGCTGAACCTTCGGATGAACCTATAGAAGCAGGACCATCGGGATCATCTTCACCCAAGAAGAACGGAAAAGGCAAAGAGAAAGCGGAAGAACCATTGGAGTTTGAGGATGCGGATGAGCTGGAAGTGAAATTGGCTCTGCTCGATATCTACTTCTCCAAGCTGGACAAGCGGGACGAGGCGAAGGATCTCATCTTTGATCGAGGTCTGACAGAGTATAAAAAGGTGAGTTGCACCTCATTCTAAGTCATGTGTGTGATTGGGGACTGATATTCGCAGATCCAGGCAAATGAGAGGAAGAGGCCAAAAGACGAGAGAGAGCTGGTCCAACGGTACAAGGTGTTTGCCAAATTGCAGACAGCGCAGGACTTCGAGGTACTCATTGAGGGATTAATATGTAAGGCGATCTCTACCTCAATCAGAGTGTTTACTAATTCTCAGATGAGCAATCCCTACGAAGGAGGATAGCTGAGCTCCAAGAGTATAGGCGGATGGGCATCACAACAGGCGCCGAGGCTGAGGTGTATGACAATGCCAAGGCTGCTAGGGTAAGACTTATTGATTAAACCTCAAATATCTCGACTGACTTGCAGGCTGGATATCGACCTCTTCCTGCTCGAGATCGTATGGATGCGCTGCCTTCTGGAGCCCGTGTCAATGCCGGTCAGCATCGGTTCTTGCACGGAGTCGGTACACCGCCATCCGGCGTCGCTTCAAAGGGAGACAGTCGCGAGCCCACTCCTCGCATACCTCCCGCTGGTCGCAAACCTCGTGAGTCTTATCGAATCTTCGGCGTTTTCAGTGTTGGCTGACAATCTAGCGACGCCCCTCAATTTATCAAATGCTGCCTCGTTGGATTTGCTTTCAGTGGATGAACAAACCTTGTGCTCCACACTGCGCGTTTTACCAAAGCCATATTTGGCCATCAAGGAGATGTATCTCCGGGAGAATGAGCGTCGCAAAGGTCTGCTCAAGCGTCGAGACGCGAGGTTAGTTTCTCGTTTGACCTCTCTGGAGCATCATGACTGAATGTCGCAGGAGAATGCTCAAGATCGACGTTAACAAATCTGGGAGAATATTCGACTTCCTCGTCTCATCAGGGATGTTAATTCTGGCTTATGACCCGACTGTAAAGGCAATCTTGCCACCTTCGAAGGATCCCAATTCTCTCTTCGGCAATCCGCCACTCAACTTCGACTTGATGAACGGTCATCACGGAGTGAACGGGCATATAACAAATGTACAGTCGGTTCTGTTGGGACAGGCTCTTGGAGTGAATGGACATTAGATTAGCGGCGTTTGATTTCACGACTCGATACGACATTGTCGGGATAGTACAGTAGTTGGTGGTCGACGTGAAAGAGAAGCGCACAGTGACCAGTGCGGTGTAAAATTAATAAACCTGTACAAATATAAATCATTAGGCGTGACGAGGCGCATATCTCAACTACAGCTAGCATGTAACAAATACTCGTGTGCTCAATCTCACTGGCAGACAGAGTGGTGGTCGTGCACTGCAGTCAATTTGCAAGCGGGTCGAAGCATTTGATAACCCTCCTTTCGAAAGCCTGCCCTGTGGAAGCGGCGAAAGCAGTGCTGGATCCCACGCTCGCACGCTTGCCAGAGCTGCTCAATGGATGTCTATTCGTGTCGAACACATATATTCCACTACCTACGCTGACCAGATTTCTCTGTCATTCTATCCGCTGAATATCGTCACAAGACGGGATTATCAACTATCCAACCCGATGTCCACAGTCATGTCGTTTATGACTCAACCCACAGACAATCTAAGACGTCCCCAGCTCCAGATTCTTTCGCATGTACGGACCATCGTCCATACATACATTGCACAAGCGACCCACCCGGGTCTATATGAGACCACGTATGGTGCTCTAATTGCCATGGACTCCCTCAAGCTGAGACACGATCCTACATACACGCAGAGTGACTTCGCATTCAGCGCGGATGAGCAGACTTTGACGGGTCAAATTGAAAAGTTTCTCGATGATTGGATCAAGACACAGTTTTCACCCCACGAACAATTCACATACCACCAAGCCGCCAAATTATGGATAGACATTTTCAAGGCGTACACGGATGTCGAGGCTGCCAATATGACAAAGTGCGTCGAGTGTCATCTTCTATCGAGACATGACAGAAGACACTGATGCTACAGGGAGGAAGCGCTGCAACATACGAGTTCTTTGACGGATCTGCATACGACCATGTTGGAATCGATCAAAAGTGTCAAAGTCGATGGTGACCAGCAGGCCCCGAGCAGTGTCGACATAGCGCTTGGATCAGCCATTCACAAGCTCCAGCTCTTTTCTGCCTCTGAAGAGATTGGAGTGAGTAGGTATCCATCCATCTGGGAACTCTTCAAAGAAGATTTGGAGCGAGCATCGAAATGAGAATCGCCACTGGCGGAGTGGAGTACAGTATGTACAGTAGATGAGGGTGATGCGTTCCCGACAGAGTCCGTAGTAGCTCATACTATACACTGTAAAGTGGACGCTTGCAAGACGATGATATAAGAGTGCATGTTATGATACACTTGGAATCCGAGAAAGCATTGACACTCTCACGTTAGGCTGCATACGCAAGCGGGGCGCACATCATTCTGGACTGGTTCACCTCCGTGTCTCGCGCCCGGACGATACAATAGGCGTCTCAAGCGTCCAGAAGGGTCGTGTAGTCTCCCGCGAGTACATTGATCGCCAGGAAACCTCACCTTTGTGCGGAAGTCTCGGCGGTGCATCTCGGCTGAGAAGGTCTCATAGGGTGGGCATCCTTTCAACTCCACGATGCACAGCAGACAAAAGGCTTTCTCATAAACCCCCTCGAGCTGTCTCGCCCACCCCCAAATCTCCATTACACGGGATACCACCAGCACCGGATCACCTCTTTCAAGGTGATATCTTCACGAACTATTCCCATCTGTGGAAGGGCATGCCTATCCCATTGAGAGCGATCCGCGCAAACGGGGAAATTGAGCACGATTCTTCGTCACTCGATGACCTTCTAAGTCTCATACAGAAGGCGGCCGAGCGTCATTTCGGCCAAGAGGGTGACAGAGAGTTGATAAAGCAGCGAAGTGACGCCTCGCGAGCTATGGACACGTTGAGAGCTTCTCGAACGACCGGTGGAGCTGCGACCAACGAGTCGTGGACTGCCATTAAGACGTTTGTGGAATCTTGGTCGGCGTACGGCAAGGCGTCTTGGAGATATCAGGCTCGGAACCGGGCTTCTCGATTATGGATCGGCATCTTTGGAGACTATTGTCGAATATCCACCAACTCCTTGACCGAGTGAGCAAGTGGTCTGCCGGTGCTGACCATTAGGTATCAAGTCGCACAGGTTAAAGAGCATACAATGACATTTGCTTCATTGGACAATACCATGCACGCGCTCATCAATCGAAACGTGAGCGGGATCGGGTTGGAGGCGATGAAAGTTGGTCGAGCAGACAATCAGGGATGTTTTCGAGATGCGTAAATCTCACGACGATTATGGATGTTATCAGGCTCGACTGAAACGATTGAGACTCGATATGATCAGTACATTCGCGACTGTGACAGGTGCGAAGATGGACATCATTGAGGGCTGGATCGACAGCTCTGCGACTCGACGACAAGGACAAAAACGGGGTCCTCTAAGGGCTGGGTTGGGTCTGTGTAAACTCCTCCCCTCGGTTAAATGGTAATCGAGAAGATGAGTAGTAGTACTCCCCTTGGCATGTCCGGGTAAGGCTCAAGAAGGCCTTATCAGTAATGCAGTGTATGTCGGCGATTCGGCAATCAGTCCGTCCCTTCCCCTGCTTGATCTTTCAGATGTCAGAAAAGACAGCGACAGCAAGGATCAATCGCCGATGCATGCAATGATAGTCTCTCCTGCGGGAGATCCCTCGCGCAAGTAACGGATATGTGATCCCAAGAGGCGAGTACCACCGCTTAAGCAGCGATGGTAACCTCAACCTCCACTCCGGGCTCAAGCGAGATCGAAGTCTGGAGAGTCAGTCTATACACATGCACCAAAAAGAGCATAAACTTACGATCTGCTTGACGACGTCGGCGGAGGAGTTCAAGTCGATGAGTCGCTTGTGGATTCTCATCTCGTATCGGTCCCAAGTCTTGGAACCCTCACCACAAGGGCTGCATTGTCAGTTGAGACTCGTGCCAGTGTAAAAGCCAACTAACGTCTTTCGGGTAGTGTGCTTGAGGACCTTGGTGGGGAGTCGGACGGGACCCTTGACTCGGAGGTCTCGGTCCTTGGCTCGGTTGATCAAATCAGCGCAGACTATCATCAGCACACTCCTCACCCCGTCAAAGTCAAGTAATCGACTAACACTTCTCGAGGGGCTTGACGTTTCGCGAAGTAAGGGTGATTCGGATCTTGTGGATCTTGGCGGCGGGCGCACCGGTTTTGTCGAGATCGTCTTTAACGTAGTCGGCCATTTTGATCGATGAGGTTGTTTTTGTGTTAAAAGTGAGTCGACGACTTAGCTATTCTAGTGTTGGTAGAACGCAGGCAAAGTGATCGGCTTGGAGAAGAGGTTCAGACGGTGAGGACGATAATTTTGGTAGCGAGCAGCGCGTCCCAGCGGGGAGTGAGTGAGTGAGTGAGGAAGATTTCGCTCGGCGATTGACGGAGTTTTGGAGCGGTGGTTGAGTGTGGCACTGGGACAAAGGTGACACGTGGTAATCAGCGGAATCAAATTTCACCCGGTTAAACTTACTCTTCTCTTGTTTTCGAGATTTCTAGACGTCAGCTATACCATACCTATATAGACGACCTCTCTCAATATGGTCCGACTCATCACCCACAACATGCTGACTTGTCATGCCAGTGAGTTTATACTCGTATCTCGTATACAGGGAGCTAAGACTCTAGAAAACTGCAAAAAAGACAACTTCCCCCTCGCCTTTTCCGACGTCGAACTGGTCATCCGAGAGTCTGAGCCAAACTTCGACTTTTTAAGGCGGTTCCTCCCAAAGCTGGAATGGAATGCCCTCGTAGAGACTGCACAATCGGTGCGCACACGCACCGCACATGGATGATTTTCATTGACATTTCAGCTTGGAGATACCAGTCTGCCGGAAGAACAGCCAGCCGAGCTGAGCGATGAGCAGTTGAAGGCCTTGCATCATGTATTGTTGGAGGTGAGCTGTCGCTTCTTGTTGAGCTTTAAACAGCTCACACCTAGATGCACGTCGAAGAGGGCAACATGGTCTGCAGAGGGTGCGGACACGTCTACCCAATCAGTAACGGCATCCCAAATATGGTCAGTCCCATCCGTTGTACTACAGTCTAGTCATATTGACAAGGCAGCTTCTCGCGGAGCATGAGATTGGCCGATGATACATTGATCTTATGATGCCATTGTTGTAACATATGACGAAACACAATGTAATGCACGATATAACTTCTTCCGTCCTTGACTTTGGCACCTCACCTCCACCCTTGGCCTCCATATCCCTGTCCTGGACCACCAGGACCTTGGTTGCCGTATCTGTTACCATTCGAACTTCCATATGGATCCCTGCCGCCCGGTGGACCTTGGTTGCCATATCCGCCACCATTCGGCATCCCACCATACCCGTTCGGTGGACCTGCTTGACCTTGCTGGCCATACCCATTCGGCGGGAAGTTTGGCATGGGCGGCGGCGCCTGACCTGGCCTATCGTTGCCGTATCCAGAAGGTAAAGGCGCTCTCCCGCTCGATGCGCCTCTCTCGTCGCCATATCCTCCAGTATTTCGCAGCATGTCGCCTTGAGAAGGCAAGGGCGCTCTTCCGCTACCCACTTTTGCATCTCCACCCCATGATCGCATGGGGGCCGCGCCAACAGCCTGTGGTGGAGGAGCGTTGCCCAATCCAGGCAGCCCTCCCAGGCCAGGCAGAGTGGCAGTTGCAGGTGGAGGTATAGGACGGTCTGGCGCTCCGCCCAACCCAGGCAGACCAACCTGCCCATGATCTTCATCTGGCCTTTGTCTCTTACTCGCCCTCTCTTCGTCATACTGAGCGCGCATGGCTTTTTCCTCGCCCAAGTGAAACTTGTCATTCTCTTGCCCGCCGACTGGTCGTGCACGTGACCAGAATCGAGCAGTAAAGTCTTTCGAGCCGGTACAAAGAAGATGGCCCAAGGGGTGGAATGAGAGGGTGTTGATCGCGTCGTCATGTGCTGCCTCAAGGACAGTGTCGGGGATGGAAGGATTTGGGGAGAGGAGTGACCAGTATATCAGTGCTCCAGCAGCATCACCCGAGGCGAGGATGTTATTATGTATAGGATGCCACTCGAGACCTGACGCATCAGCATTCGACTTTTGTATCCTACGCGCACTCACAGTTGACCTCTTTTGTGTGGCCCTTCATCGGCTCAAGTTCTCGGAAAGTTCGAATATCGAACATCCGTATATAGCCATCCCCTCCGGCTGTAGCTACCAGATGCCCTTGTGGATTCCACTTGCACGCATTGATGACAGCCTTGTGCGAGTGTCTGAAGTGAGCTGAGGAGAAGAGGTTCAAGTGTAAGCTCACAAAGTGCTGATATCTTTGCCTGATCTCGGATCCCAGAATTTGACCAGCATATCTTTACTTCCAGAAACCACCAATCCCTTTTGTGGGTGCCAGTCAACGCACCGCACATCCCATCCATGGCCTACAATGAGTTTGTCCATCAGAGATGATATGACATCAGCTCACCACTCAGAACATTCTCTTCCTTTGCCTCTCGGTAATTCCAGATCTTGACCAATCCGTCATCTCCACCAGTGACAAACTTCTCGTCGTTCGGACTCCACGCAGCTCCATGACATGCCTCTCGATGTCCTTGGAAACCGTGAATGTTTGTCAAGTGCGGTGTAAAGTATTTGACCATTCCCAATCTGTCTACCGATAATAGTGCTTGACCGTTATGCGAGTACGCGAATGCTCGTATGGAATCATCGTGGACTTGAGTGATGGACTCGTAGTTGAATGAAGCACCGTTCCATAGTGTGAATTGCCCCTTGTCGTTTCCTGTAAGTAGTCGCCGGGCATCAGGTGTCCACTAAATGTTAGCCACAGACATGCTAAGAATGGAAGGGGTTCTTACTTGGACGACTCTGATGGGAGACCGTTCTTTGTTGATAGACGTGTGTATGAAATGGTCGCATATGGAGGTCGAAGGATTGGATCGATGAGCTGCGGGTGGTAGCAGCTAGGCATAAGCGTTGCCCGCTCCAATGTAGTGCAATGAAGGTGACAATCACTTACTCCTACTATATCTGACGGGTTAGGATGTATCGGAGGCATCGGTCCATTCGGTCCATGCAGCTTGACCATCTGCTCGTCAGACCAAGCCGCACTCTCACACGTCTCACAACGCACCTGTCTCCACTTGAGCAGACCTCCCATGAAATCGACAGTCTTTCTTGGCTTGTACTTCTTTGCCCTCTCGCCCGGTTGTCGAGTGATAGCGGCCTGATATGCCGCTTGCTCCAGTACTTCCTCATTGTCTGGATGGTTCGGCTCCAGATAACGGGTAGGACGCCATGTATCTGGTCCTCTGGAAGGTCCTGCTACCGCCGACATGGCGATGGTCAGGAAGGCAAGGAAGCAAGAAGGCGAAAGGTAGGAAGCAGAGGGAGGGGTGTTAATTAGCTTCCTTTTGGGCGTGGTGTCCATCGACAACGAGGCCGATTTCAACCCCTTGCAAAATTGTTCACCTCTCTCTGATTCTTGCCTTTGTACCTCGTCTCTACATCCCCTCATCCATCGTTCCCGCACTACAGATCAACATGTTGCGCTCCAGGAAGCTCAGGTAACACTCAAGTGCATCATTTACCGCGCAAAGGGACACGCAACGCATCGCTTTCACGTGTACGAGGGTTGAAACACACCCCTTTTTACAACAACAATAGATCCACCTCACCCCACTGCGTCGACTTTCCAAGCGTTGTCAATACCCGATACGATGCCTTACGATCCCATCCGCGACTGCGAGGTCCCTTCACCAGCTACCTCGACGGGTCCAGGAGGTCCATGGAGAGAAGGGCGAACGCCAGGCTCTGAAGGAACCAGTTTCGGGCATCCTTACCCTCAGCATCCCTCATCCTCTCATCATCCATCACATGCACATTCTCGCCCGCCCGCCTTCCATCATGGTCAAAGATCCCCTGGACCTTCTCATTCGAATGCCGGAGGTATCTACAGGAGTTTGTTGAATGAAGATGAGTCAAGGAGGAGCAGCGAACAACGATCATCCGTTTCCTCGACGGTGGATGATCATTATGCTCCTGGCGGAAGTACAGGTGGACCTCGACCGTCTATCAACCATATCATCAACATGACCCCCGGTGCCCATCCCATCTCCAAATCCAACTCGGCATCGTCTGCAGCGTTGTCTTCATCACCATCCAACGCTTCACCTGGAACGCGCCATCAACACCTCGACCCTAATGGGTATCTCACCCCCGCTGCTCCCGCCAATACTGGCATGAGGCATAGCAGGAGCCCTCACCCCATGTCGATGGACCACATGAGCCCGTCCACGGGATATACCAATCTCCCGCAAGAGTATGCGTTACATCAGAGTGGACCACCATCGAGACGCACTAGCGGTGTGAGTCAGCGACCCATGTTGCCACCGCAAGACATACCCTCGCACTACGATTACCGGACGACACCTACTCATGGCCACAATCTTCCTCTCCGCTCGCCATCGGTCTCGGTCTCGCCAAGGGCATACCACGCAGCATCGCTACCTCCCGTCTTCCCCTCTTCCCGACCTGGATCCTCGTCTGCCTCTCAAGGAATCTCAAATCCCGCTTCATTCGTTTCTCCATCGCACAATGATAGAAGGCTGTCAGAGGATGTCTCGCGACCTTCATCTGTCGAGGGCGCACCAAGAAGGAGTACACTACCTGCACGACGTCTCAGTCAAGTACCCATCTACTCCCCCGCATACGCCGTTCGATCCCCCTCTCCTGTGAAGGCAGCGACACCGTATGATCCCAAGCGACTATCTCGACCGACATCGCTGTACTACCCGATTACTCAACACGAATTGACCGAGCTAAAAGCTATGGGACAGGCAAACAATCCGCTGAGGAAACGGAAGCGAAAGCCTATGCCCTCATGGTCTGGTCCTTCCACCTCTTCATCAAGACTGCCAAACGACACCGATACTTCGTATTTCCCACCTCAGGACGATCGACAAGACTCACGAGCTTCCACCGCACGAGCATCGGCCACACCTGGTCCGGGACGAGATAGGGCGTCCGGAACACCGGCGGACATCCGAGTCGCCTCACACGGTAGAGGTTCGGCATCCATGGCTCAGGAGAGCAATCACCTGAAGAGACGCCTGGATCGAGATGAAGATGCGGGGCATGACATGATACGACGCAAAGTGAGCGGAAACGACGCCTACAACGGGATACCAGGGCAAGTCGCCAGTCATTGTAAGTAGCGCAACTATTCCTCATCCAGGCCGAGCGAAACTAATTGGCAGATAACGCGAGAGCTGAAGTCGGTGTGGCTCAACGGGAGTTTTCCCCAATCATCGGCCTCAAGAAGTTCAACAATTGGATAAAATCAGTCTTGATCGGCAAATTTGCCCTTCGAGCTCGAGGAGGACCAGGAGCTCAAGTTCTCGATATTGGCTGCGGCAAAGGCGGAGACCTGAACAAGTGGAAGCAAGCACGGATCAGCCTCTACGTTGGATTGGGTGAGTGCCGTTGCAGAATTTAGCTTGCGTCACGTATGTGGCTGACAAGCAGACATCGCTGCAACTTCCGTGGAACAGGCTCAAGAGAGATATCAAAAGATGCATCGACCACCCTTCGTTGCCCACTTTTTCGCTCATGACTGTTTTTCGGTAAGTCTGCCCAGAAAAGATCCAAATGGAATGGGTGCTGATCGGTCTAGCGCTCGATCAACGAGGTTCTGCCGCCCGAACTTGCCCAGAGAGATCTATACGACAACGTCACGATGCAGTTCTGCATGCACTATGCGTTCGAGACGGCCTCCAAGGCTCGTATGATGATCGAGAACGTATCGAGGTATCTGCGAAGAGGTGGAAAGTTTATCGGCACAATTCCGGATTCTCAACTGCTACTGTGAGTCGTCTATGTCAAACCAGGTCCATCGCGCTGATGGATAGAGCGAGATTGGCAGAGATACCTGAAGATGAGCCTACACTGCGCTTTGGCAACAGTTGCTACTTTGTCCAGTTTGCCGAGAGATACCATAAAGGTGTATTCGGGCATCAGTACTCGTTCTATCTCGAGGATGCGATAGACGATGTCCCCGAGTATCTGGTCGACTGGGACAACTTTGTAGCGTGAGTCTACTGGACAATGAACACAAAACGAGAGAGCTCACGTGCAGTCTGGCTGCAGAGTATGGGCTACATGTGATTTATAAAAAGGCGTTCCGGGAGGTATTGGATGAAGAGCAAAGTTCGAGGGATTTCGGACCATTGTTGGGAAAAATGGGAGTGGTCAATGATCGTGGAGAGTCAGCAATGGACGAAGCGCAATGGGAAGCTGCGAGTGAGTCGTCTGGATACGTCGAGTAGAAAGGTAAAGCTGACGAGGCAGACTTGTACATGGCATTTGCATTTGAGAAGGTCTAAGGGTGACACGCATAACGAGCGTCTGAAGTGAGCGATTGGGTGAAGGCAAGTCAGGGTATCGATTGTGCATATGGGGACGCAGCTCGAGTATCCGCACATAGCATCAGACAACCCACGAGTGACATGGGAAGTGTTCTGGACACCCCATCTTGAAAGTTGTATGTGATTACATCGATTGATACATAATCATGCATCTTGGGTGTACAGATCGTGTCGATACAATCTGTACACCCAAGGAATGATTCATCCATGATGACCGCGATGAGCAATAGTGTCATACACGGTGATTGCAGAGCAAGGCATCTATACCCTGCAAGATGCTTCTTCGCGCGTCTCTTGCCTGATCCAAGGCGAGACTAAGCCTTGACTCCATTGACTTTGGTACCGGGTGTACTCAAATCTCTCCTCTCCCACACTTGTATCACCGTCTCACCCAAGAACACCATCTCTCTCCTGACTTCCTCCACTCGTAGATCTTGCATTTCGAACCATTTTTCTGATTCCCCGCCACCTTGACCAGCTCTAACGTGTATTTTCCACGCCATGAAACCTTCTTCGTCGGGGTTGACTTTGGTAGGTTTGGTAATCCCCGGTCCAGTACCTGACGATGACGTCGAAGCGAGATTCGAGTCTAATGTGACGTTCGAGAGAAGATCGTATACCGTATGTATGGGGTCTGACGGTTTCGGGTCGACATCTATTCATTAGGACTATCCTGAAAGTTGCTACGGGGAGAACTCACAATCACCAAGCTCGACACCTCTGAGAGGAAAGTTGACAATGGTAGGGTTCTTCTCCTCGACAAAGTTGTTCTTCGTAAATCGCTTGATGTGCAGTATCAAGTACGGCGGCAACGCCGTCAAATGATGTCGCTTCAATGTCGGGCCGAATTCTTGAGTCGTCTTTCCGTCGAATTTGGCTAGAATGGTAGACAAGGCAACTTGAGGAATAATCTTCTTCTCGTTGGCATCGGTAAATAGAGGGGTAGCAGGCAAATCGAGGGCGAGGAAGAGGAATGGCGATGAAACTTTTTGTATGTCTATGCCATAAGCTTTGACCTAGATTCACGGTAAACCGCAACTCACCTCGAGAGACGTCAAAGATGGGTCGAGAATACTCTTTATGGGTGATGACCTGTTGTGTCTCGATTTGCACCTTCCCTTGGAATGTCGAATAAATCACACTCGATCCCCTCTTCTTCGTTCCCCCAAGATCCCGATGCAAAGTGTTGACCAGCCAACCTAAGAATTCCACCGGGTCCCCTCTTTCCGTGATCTTGAATTTCCCTGCACTCCTCTTCCCCACTTCTTGCAAAAACTCGTGTGGACTGACTTGCGATTTGAACAAGTGAGGGTTCCATAACCTCTTGGCGAGGGTCGCTAATCGTTTGACCAATTCGGTAGGTCTGGCATCCTCCTTGAGTTGAGGTGTTGCCGGGTCGAGGAAGAATGATCGTACAGGTGGGACATGGAGGAACAGTTGGAGAATGACATTCAGGTAGTCGTGCTCTTTCATATTGTTCAGACCGACATATCCCGGTAAGAACGACTTGCTATCGAGAGTGTAGGATGGAGCAGGAAGGGCAGAGAGGGCAGGGAGGGAAGATGATTTGAAATGGGGATTGAGGACATGGATGATATCCTTTAATGAGGGATCGGTGACGAGGTATCCCTCTGGCAAGACGTAAAACTGGAGAGTCAGCCGTCGATCTCGTCTGATGTACATGCCTTTTCCGTTTCCAGATTGAGCCACACTCGATGATTCTCTCCCACAGCGTGTCTATACGCCCAACTACCTCTCCCTCTCCCCTGGAAATATTTCCCGCATATCAGGCAGGCATACACATTGATGTTACTCAGACTCTTCGAACACAACCTTTCAAAATCGAAATCAAGGGATTGCCTCGATATCTGTGAGGCCGTTAGCCTTGCGCTT
This sequence comes from Papiliotrema nemorosa, assembly GCA_032158125.1. Taxonomy (NCBI): domain Eukaryota; kingdom Fungi; phylum Basidiomycota; class Tremellomycetes; order Tremellales; family Rhynchogastremaceae; genus Papiliotrema; species Papiliotrema nemorosa. The sequence continues at coordinate 119,676 of JASKOT010000038.1, forward strand.
GAACTGCATTGCATCAAGTTGAAACTCACCGTGTCCAAGTACATATCCCGCCTCGCGAGATCCTCTTCCTCCGCGACCGAGGTGACAGGGACTGGTTCTTCTCCTTCTTCGTCATCGCTGCCGGCCGCATCGATTGCGGACTTTTGCAGGTTAGCCGGAGCCGGAGCGGACGTAGCGATAGGAGGTGCATCTCCGTTGTTCAGACCATGGGTATGACCGTTTGATGTCGCTTTGTTGGGAGAAGAAGAAATGGAAGGTGAAGGAGGAAGAGCTGAGAATGCTTCATCTGGGTCCAGCCTTGCGCGCTTGGCAAGAGGAGGAGAGGTCGGAGGCGACCTCATAGGTAGGGCCATTGTGGCTGTTGTACTGTAAGACTGGCACTGCTACGAGCCGTCGAATTGTGTGACCTGCTGAGTGAGCGAATGGGTGGAACGTATAGGAGAATCAACACACAGGCTGTCTATCCGGTCGAATAGGAAAGAGGTGTGAGGACAAGCAGTTCTCTGCACCACGGTTGCCGAAGGAGGCTCTCCTTTGATTGCTTGACGCTTTCGCTCTTGCAGCGATGAGTGAAGCTGCCACGCGAATGCACGATGGCTCGCAGAATATTTCCGCCAGCGTCTGTACCGACTGATGAGGTGCTGGGGCCTGTTGCTCGTTGTCGATGATGACCAAAGCAGATGGAGGTGGATAGGGGATATAGCCATCAAGAGGTGGGGGGATCAAGGGGGGGGCATTCGGGATATTTTGATTCCGCTGCTCGACCGCCGCGTCCCATCTACCCGTGGTGACCACTGACCATGGCAACCCCACCACACGGATTACTTCACAAGAAACTACGGCAGGAAGGAACAGGTCGCAGCCAATGGTCACATAGACGGATACTAAACTAGAGAGGTGGCCGGCTACCTGTGAAACAACACTTCGAAATGCCGGAACTGCAACCCACCTCACCGCCGGTCACCCCTCGACCACGCCCGCGGATGCCTTCGGGACCTCGACCTCGACCCATGAAGCGGGACTCGGAGGCTTCTTTCAGGTCGATATCTTCTTCCGCGCTCTCGATACCTGCTGCCGGCTCCACTTCGGTGCAACATCAAGCATCGAGCACTTCGTTGACTTCGGTTGCCAAGCTGCGGGAGTTGAACGACTCACCTTTGGACGCTCTGATAGATACGGAGCATGAGTATACTATCAGTCCGGAAGCTTCACCAGAGCTTCAAGGTCCTACTTCCCCGCCGCTGCATATAGCGACCTCAGCTTCACCCAAGAAATGGACGTCTCCTATCAAAAGCCCAGAGAGAGGTCGGACTTTTGCGTTGATCTCGGGCAAGAGGGAAGAATCAGTCACTCGGAGCAGGACACTGCCTGTCCAGGCGATCCCAAAAGATGGCTTTAGCCTATCGAGACCTTCCACACCAACTTTCACAAAGGTCGCATCTCCACCAGCAAAGGTCAAGCCGAAACCTTCCAAGTTGAACACGCTCAACTTGCTCATTCCATCCTCTACGTCACCCACGAAACCCGTCTCTCCCGGTTTGCGACACTGGCAGCAAGTCAGACAACATGTTATGGCCCCCACACCTCTCGAAGAGAAGCCTGGAACCAAGATGGGCAAAAAGATGGGTCTCGTTTCGAAAGCCGCAGGAAAATTCGGCTTTCGTCATGCGGCTGATCACATGATGGGACATGAAGACAGGCGAGGGTCCGCCGTACCATTCGGCCAAGAAATTGGGGGTCTATCGGCGGAAGAGAGGGAAGAGATTGCACGAGAACGGAGAAAGTTTGCACGGGACGTCAAAGCATGTCTGGATGCTTGTTCGATGGAAGAAACGAAAAGACGACTGCAGCGCGCGGATCCTGCTTTTGACGGTCTTCGCTTGGGAGCTCCTCCAGGTCTTAAACAGATTGCAGGGAGTGTACACGGGTCTCAATACAATCCAAATGGACGATACAATTTCGATCCGAATTTCTCATCGTTCGCTCCTCTACTAATGGAGCTTCATCGACACCTTCCTGCCGCTAGAGCGAAGCGCCTCTGGTCTCGAACATGCCCACATCACGCTTCGATACTCGCCGAGCTCGGTGTCAGCTTCCTCTCGGACGACTCATCGACCGATGGCGAACGGCAGCAAGGTCTCGAGGTGTTCGGCGTGATCGTGCGAAATTGGGCGAGCGATAGCGCAGAGGAAGAGCTCGATCGATGGCTTTGGCTCTGTCGAGCGATGATGATTCCGGACAAACAGCTACGGAATCGAGGTCTGCCTCTATTGGCGTCGTTTCTGCACGGCGATCCGGATCTGCCTATGGCCCACGATAGGCCTCACACCGCAGCCGCTTTTCAGAGTCTGTCCATGGCTCTCTTGGAGCTGTTGTACGCTCTCGAGCTCTCTGGCGCTGTGTTTGAGGAGCATAGGCAAGCTGTCTTGACCATTATTGGACAACTAATGAACGGCGATGTCATCGAGGTGGACCCATCAAGCTTGAAGGACATTCTTCAAAGTGCAATGGACACCCACGATCATGGAAGGAGAGGAGGAGGACTCGAACCGGAGCTGTTCTGGCTCGCTCTGGCCCATGTGACCAGATCTCAGAGGGCGCTGGCGCATTGGCTGTTGCGTGATGCAGGCGAAGTTCTATCTGTAAGCTGGTCTCCCTTGAACATTTATACGATCAACTCATCCCATAGCGATTCTCACTTCCACCTTTATTGCATGCTACGCCACCGGTAATTCTCCATTTACGAGTACACTCGATTTTGGTCTGGCTCACGTCGCTATCAGGCCTGTTAGACTCGGTCAGCGAAGAGCACACCGGACCCTTGGTCTGGCAAGTGGTCGAGCGCCTATTCATCATGGACATCGAGCATCTTCCCGACGCAGACGGCGGCATTGCAATGGCTATGGCCGGGCTCTTTTTCAGTCTGGACAATGCAAGCATCGCTCGTTCACTTTTGATGGGTCAGACTGGCGATGTTGACCCTTTTCGGATATCTACCGAGCCCGCCAACGCCGCAACTTATCATTCTCATCGATCGAAGATGGCTGAGCTGCTCAAGCAGGAAGCAAAGAGATCTGCATTCATTGGAGCGCTCAAGCAATACGTAAGCCGATGGGAAAGCCTTCCAGACTGACGATCAGGTCTCGGTACTGGAACTTCCTGACCTGACCAGACTGGTCAGACTGTATCTTACCGAGAGCGCCTTCTCCTCACTGGCTGCTACAGCGGTGTCCGCCTTCTTCTTGGTGAGGTTAGCGAGAAATTCATGGCTTGAGCTCATGACAGCGCTTGCTTTCGATTGGAGATCAGGCAGACAAGTCTGATGTTCCAGACTTGCTCGGATACCTTCAGGTCCATCGCCCTCAACTGCTATACAAGCCCGTGTTCTCGTTGTCCGCCTCGACAAGCCCGACTACTCTGCTGGGGAATCTGAAAATTGTTCGCAGCCTGTCAATCGGACTAGGCCCAGCTCGGTTCTGGACTATGGCAGATCCTCAGATGGTAGTTATCGTTCTCATGGGGGATACTGCGCCAAAGGAGAACAAGGGCAAAGGCCGAGAAAGGGAGAAGCCGATAGTGACGGTGAAACTAGGGCGGTATGCCTGTCTCGTGGAACTCATCTTGGCGCTGGACCAAATTCCACCTGCCACAGCGAAGGAGAAATCAGTGAGAACGTTCTTGGACAGTCTTGAGAATCGCATCGGAGCGATGGCCGAGGCCGAGGTAAGCCTTCCCCCCGTCTAGGGATAATGCATGCTCACAATAGCAACAACAGGGATCTCTGCCCGTCGCATGGCGCTCCCTGCTTTGCGAAATGTTAATTCGTATTCGGAGAATCACCTCTTCTGTCCGGAGGTGAGCTTGTGATCGTTTTCAGCTTCATCAGCTCATCTGAAGGGCGCCATGGCAGCGTCTGGTCGTGCCTTGGCTACTTGATTTGGAAAACAACCGTGCTACGGACGATCATCTTGCATTATTGAGTGCTACATACGGCACGGTAGCTTCTTCTGGGGTCTATGCCCAGACCTCCCGCAGGGCCGACCGCAAAGGCTCAGAGTCAACGCAATCCCGGCCGATCGTGAAAGATATAGATAAGGTGGACGAGCTGTTGAAAATCCCCCTCGCGTCTTCGGCGTTGTCTCTACTGGTTGCTTTACAGTCATGCTTGACGAAGGACGACTGGCTAGCCCTGCTCCCCTATCTCTGGGCAAATTGCAGCCAAAAGGGAAGTCTCCCGAAACAGGTATGTTCCAATGCGTCAAGCCATGGCTGACATCAGATCGTCTTTCTACTCATGAAATGTGGCGAGGTCATCCCTACCGACTGGGAGAATTTGATCATGTCGGATCTCTATAGGTGAGCTGAGAAAATCTCTAGCTTGTGGCATATACTTACTTCCAGCATACATTCCTCCGAACGGCTAACAGCTTTACGAAAACTCTCAAGTTTATATGGATGGCGGTTCCAAGTCTTGTCTCAATTCATTTTGACCGATAGGCGAGGGCCCGTGTTTCAATTTCCGGCAAGGACACTCGAATACGTTGCCACAGAGATTGGGTCGCCCCATTGGGTCGCACCCCATGACGTTCAGGATGCCGCTTTGAGGAAGTTTGGGACTACCTTACCTCTCGAGCTCCGGCAGAGGTTGATGGAGCTTGGGTGGAGCGACGACGAAACGATCGCGGGAGTCTCGGATTGGGAGCAGATACCGATCTCTGCATTGCCTAGCTTACAATTCAATATCTCCAGCGAAGGAGGAATTTCGGCGCCATCGAGCCCAATGAAAGCCCTGAACCGGCATGGCTCGAATGCTTCGGGTTCAGCATTCCACGGCAAGCGACGGAGGGCTGTATTTGCGCCAGTGCTGCTGTCTGTCATCAGTCAGCAAGCTTCCCTCCTGGCGCACGATCCAGACAGTCTCGTCGGAGCTGCATCGCGTGATCTGCTTCGACTCCTGGAGCGAGACGATCATGCCATGTTTCTACGGCCTTTCACGGATTCGCTCGGCTTGGACTTTCATAAAGCTCTCTCAAGCTTGAACGCGGTCCTCGCCGTCATTACCCCTGCTTTCGCCTACTCCGCCCTAAATTCGATCACCGGATACCTCAAGACCATCCTGCGCACGGACGCTTCCTTCTCCCTATATGCTCCGGCTCTCGCCACGGTGTCGGTGCTTGTCCCTCACGTGTCGGAAGTTTCACTTCGTGACATACGTAAACACAAAGCGGAACAAGTCTTACTTCCTGCTGCAATCCATGAGGAAGAAGGCGGCTACAAACTCCATCTACCTTGGCGAGAAGGCATGATCGAGGTGCAGACGGCCCAATTACTCCTTCTCACCGAGATTTTGAAGGTCAATCCACGAGAGGTATATCTATTCAAGAAGATGCTGTCGAACCTTCCAATTCAGGCGTCAATTGCGAATCGTGGCTTTGCCAGAGCATGGTTGGTGCTCATCACTACCTTACTGTCAACAATCAACCGGAACTACAATGATCGAGCGGAGTTACGACACTTTTTGTCCAACATCGCAAACATCTTGCTCCAGCATGGCACAAGCGATGTGCTAATCGTCGCCCATTCTTTACGAGCTTTTATGCTCTGTTCTGCCCGTTTCCGCCGCCTGTTCGCTTCGATTGGCTTTACAACGTGCTTGCCCGCGGTCCTTCGTCTATATGCAGATTCGGCAAACCACACAGCGATAAGAGACGCCATGGAATTCTCCACAAGGTCATTCTATCGTATCCATGGCGACAATTTTGTATATCAAGCTTGTGTGGTCATTGCCGAGAGCAGAACCTCTCCGAAGGCGGCATACGACTTCCTCGCGTGCCTATCAACGAGTAACGCCATATCGTCTGGTCGTGCAGCCGGTCTACGTGGGCTCAACGACAATGAGGAGATTGAGGCTCTGGTCCAGATGCTTCTTGGGCCTGAGCTCACTTTGGCTGAGATAGGAACGGACGCCGCGGAGCGCGCTGCGAGCAAAATGGCAAGTATCGATCCCAACGGTAACCTATTTCCCAAGGCAAACATCATCAAGCTCCTTGTCACTGTCATCGCCGCGAATCCTGCGACAATGCGCGCTGTCAACTTTTTGCGCCTATTCGCTGGCATGATACCCTATTTCCAGGGTGCTCAATCGGTCGATCTGCTCCGTGAAGGGGTGGAAGCACTGGGTTCAGTCATACTCAAGGGCAAAGTAGCGGAAGATGCTGCAAAGTCAATGTTCAATCCCGGCGAAGAGAATTCGCGACCCGATTGGAACGCTTCTAGACGAGAGTACATCTTGCTCGTACAGGCTTTTGCGAGAAACGGAGGTCACGTCTCTTCCACCGCTACCAAGCGCACCTTGGAGATGGTCCATGATCTACTGCGCAAACAACCGGAAGTCGTCGGACATGCCGCCTCCTCTATCCTCAAGGAGTTCGCCAAGACCCATCTACACGCCAGCGGGTCCAGGCCAATGACCTTTTTGAGGGACATCGCTCCGGTCTTCCGACTGTTTATCAATGTGGTGGACTTCTCGGGTTTATTGGAGGAAGTCACGGACCTGATCGTTCGAGCTGACTACGACCTCGATGCAGACACGACAGAAGTCATCATTGATTCGTATGTTGGTCCGGCGATTCGGACGCTAGCAAGAGCTTCGGAGGATGATCTTGCGTTCATCGTACCCCTTCGGACAGCCACTGTCGATCTCCTCGCAGCGGCCGTCTTCCTTCCAGGCGATGCGCTGGAATCTTTGGAAAGTCGTATTCCAAATGCCAGCTTGCTTGCTTCGCTTGTCCTTCCATTATGCCTTTCGCTTGAAGCGCCGAGAGAGGTCGACAAAGAGGCGTTGTATTACGCTCTATGGGTTCGACTCTTGCGATACGTGACTCGCTCTACTATCTCCACGGGCGACCGGAATAAACCTCTCACACCCCAAGGTCGAGCGGTGGCAGTGGTAATCTCGATGCAGATCGTCAAACTTATCACTCTCCGCGCGCATGACGGTATATCTAAGACGACTGGCCTGTGGAGTTACATCGCCAAGTACCTCTGTGACATGATCAGAGCTGGGGATGGCGAATTTCTCGAGAGTGATGCGATGTCGCCTAGGATACTTGACTGGATGATGTGGTCGACTTTCGAATTGCTCGTCCTGCATAATTCTCCGCTCATTATTGAGATGCAGTATCTCATACAGACATCGCTGGCCGGAGTCATTAGGGATGCCAATAAATCTACACCATCGACGCCGGGAGAAGGGGGACGTTTCTCGCTTTCGCCGAATGTAGGTCGAGCTCGTATGCCCTCCGCTCGATCGCCTTCGATTTTCTCTCGGCAACCCTCCGGTTCCGTCTCTCCCACTGTCGTTCAAGGACGACTACCCAGTGCAGCTCAGTTGACACCGGATTCAGGAAATGTCGGAAAAGGTGGTCATAGGCGAATGCCATCTCAGCACCTCTCGCCAGTGCTCGGACACGGACGGGCTGCAAGCGTCTCTGGCGGTGGAGCCGGTTACGCTCGACCTAGCTTTGCCGACTTGTCAGCCCGCAGAGCTTCGAGACCTGCATTCATGCTATCAGGGGGTTCAAGCTTGCCATATCGATTCCCTTCATCTCAGCCGGTGAGACAATTAGCAGGAGAGAAGGGAGGTGGAGCGATCATTCATCTACTTGGAGCGCCTAATCAAGTTCTCGGTGCCACTAGTGCTGCGATTCCTACTCTGGCTTCCAGAAGCGTAGAGGATGCTACTAAGATACTCCGTGATTTGAGATTAAACTCGCCTGCACTGCAGTCGGGCGCTAGGAGAGCAGTGAGGTCGTGCAAGGTTGTTTTTGGGCTGGGTGACGATGTTGAGGAAGAGGTCCGGGTGTGGTCCACCGAGGATGCCATTGTGGGTTTACTATCCGCAAATGTGCTTGTGTGCTAACATATAGCGGGAGGTAGCTGAGCAGACGCGACTCTTTATCGAGGAAGAGTTCCGAGATGTGTTTGTGCCCTCCGCCTCCGCCAAAGACCCTTGGCATGATGCTCCGCTAGGGACATCTGCAAGTGTAGATGATGAAAAGGAGGGGTCCAGCGTGGATCAGATTAGAAGCTACGATTTGGGTGAGAAGTTGGACGAAGATGAGGAACTAGATGATGAGGTGGAAAGGATGCTGCCCAAGTTTACGGTTGACGCAGCGTGACCTCAACGATTTGGAAAACCGGACAGAAATCAACGCATATCACCCAGCACATGTATACCCGTGCGATATTTCTATTCGATCTGAACTCATGGTACTGATCGATCCATATCCTCTGAAACACAGATGCTGAATCTGCATGAGAGGGGTGAATGAGTAGGACAGAGAGGTGGCGAGGGGAGGAGGTCAAAGCGCGAGTGATTTTACCAGCGGTGGGTGGCGAGGTCGAAGGTGGAAGGTTCCCCCCCATCATGTGCACTCTTCTCCCCTCTTCTCCTCCTTCCACCTCTTGCGTCTGACAGACTCGATTCCAGCATTGATTCTTGAGGATCTCGAGACTCCCTTCTGGTTTCCCGCGACAGCCGTCTCCGCCTATTGACAGATTCCGCCTATTGACAGATTCTTCCCTTAACACTCGGTTACCTACCCTGGCGTTCCTCACCTCTTCTGGCACACCCCGCAACACTGCCTGAGGGGACACCTCAGCTATACTCCCTCGACATGGTCAATGAGCAGACTCCTCGGACCACTTTGACCGACATTGCGGGCTGGAAACTAGGCAAAACACTCGGTCGAGGTGCATACGGTATGTAACCATCTTCGCCGCCTTCCTCCCCATACTGTATCGAGTACTGATAACGGTAGCTCATGTTCGTCTCGCCACCCATTCCAGCGGTCGAAGGTCCGCTTGCAAGATTCTCCCTGCTCTCCATCAAGCTCGATCTGGACCTGTAACGTGGGACGAAACAGTCGATGCGGTCGAAGCCCATAAAGAGGTGGTTCTACTCAAAGCACTCGCAGGAGCGGGGACCAAAGGTGTTGTCGGACTGGAAGGGGTCGTTGAGCATGGAGGGTGGACGTGAGCTCTGTGAACCTCCAGATGCAGAGCTGACCATAGATACGTCTTTCTCACTCTTCACGAGCACTCCCTCTCTTCGATCCCTACGCCGTGGAAGATGGAAGTCGTCGCACCCTTTATGCGTCGATTGTGCCAGACTATCCACTCTCTTCACCTCCTCGGGATTAGTCATGAAGATCTCAAACGGTCAAACGTATTATTGGATGACTCAATGCGGCCCATCGTGGTGGATTTTGGTTTCAGCCATTTCAGCCCAAAAGGGGGACAGGTGAGAAGTTTAGGTGGCACTTTGGAATATTCGAGTCCAGAGAAGGTCGAGGTGAGCTCGATCGGTACAGGACGTGATGGCAGCTTACCCACCAGGATCACCTGTACGACCCGCGAGCCAACGATGTTTGGGCACTTGGCATCTTGCTTGTCAAGCTCCTCGGTCTCCCTCACCCCTTCTCGAATCCTGACAAGATCGAGAAATCCCACCGAATGAAACAGCGTATTATACATGCCGACCCATCCTTCCCCTGGCAAGGCGTCTCGGTCGGTCCAGGCTCACTCGGAGACCTTCTGTATGGCATGCTTGATAAAGATCCTGCCACGAGATATACAGTGAGTAGTCTCCCCCTATTTCACCGTGATCAGTATAGCTGATCAGACAGCTTCCGGAGATCCTCCGCCACCCAGCATTGGGTCCGCCTTCATTGGTTCCAAGTCGTCTACCTCAACTTAAACTACCGATCGATTTTCCATCCGTTATCCCCATGTCGATACTCGAGGATGTTGCTTTTCTGGCGTACCTCAACAAGGCTTTCTTCCTTTGCGAATCATACAAGCAGATCAAGGAAAAGATCTTAGGGCCCAATGCTTGCTGGGAAAAACGATGGGCGGGGCTGTTGAGCAAGTGGAAACAGAAGACTGATCTGGAATGGGACGACGTGCCGCTGCAGCGGTCAAAGGCCATCAGTAAGATCCCGGACTTGATCACGAGTTACATCTGATGTTGCAGGTGTGCCGCACTCAAGGGTACTTCGAGAAATCCACCTCTCGCCGAATCGACAACATCCTATGCAGTCTCGAGCTCAACCAGCCAAGTCATCGTCAAATGCTATCAAGCCCCTGCAGAAAAGCCGAGACCACAAAGCAGGTCAAGCCCACGCAAACCCTCGAAAAAGCTTGATTTCTAACATGCGCGCCAAAGAGGAAACAACGTCAATCAGATCGCACATCTCGGTGTACGTGTCTAAGAGGTCTCCGCCGGTCTTTCATGCAGACAAAAAGCTCAAGACGCCTGTCCGAGTCGATTTTGGCAGGAAACGTAAGACCGTCATTATGCCGAAAGCAGCCCCAAAGGATATCGACAACCTCAAAACGCTGGGCAAACACCTTGACAACCGTGGATCCCTTCCGCCGTATGTTTCGGGAGGCGAATCCGCGGCTGCAGGGGAGTATGAGGGCGAGCTCGAACCGCTCCTGAAAGAAGCAGAAGGGGTGCTGAGCAGCGCGAAAGCAAGTGGAACAGGAAGGAAGGAGGAGAAATCGAGACAGCTGGCACCTCCTCCTATGAGGCGATCGAAGCGGATTCAGGCGAAGCAGGTGAAGACGTCGGGCTGATCAGCCGGACACGTAGGATTGCCAGGCTTGCACTTCTAGACACTTTGAGCATGATTTCTCGAGCGATGAGGTAGAGCCATACTCAATGGACAAATCGCTCCCAAACTAGAAACTGGAGGCATTATATATACCGTGACCCGAATACTGGCCGACCCTTGTCGTTCATGAACAAGATATTTACATTGCGTTATGGTGTCATCAGAAGAGTCAATTACGCTAATGTTGGCCCGAACTAGGCACAGCGACCGAGATGAATCGCCTGAGAACCTCGTGCTCCCATTCCTTCAGCGGCCCCTCCATTCTCAGCTCCCGTCTTCCTTGTCGCGTCTTGAGCTTTTGAACCACTGCTGGATCAAGCTGCATGAGCTCCTCCTCACTCAACGATTCTTGCTCCTTGATCTTTGCCCATCGTCCCTCGTGCGCCTTCTCGATGACCGCCCACGGGATGCAAGACGTACTCTTTCCAGTTGGCACACCGGTCTTTAGCGTTTCATCCTCCAGATCCCCATTGCCGTTCATCTCGTCCTCTTCGGTGCTTTCACCGCTCAACCTTGCATCGATACCATGTTGCATTTCTGCCCTCTCTCCATCTGTCAAGGGCGGTAGGTCGTCGTTCAGGACAAACATTCCCTGTCTCGTTCGTCGAAGTTGTACTACATGTGCTCCACAGCCCAAAGCCGTTCCGATATCATGGACGATCGATCGGACATATGTTCCACCAGAGACGGTCATAGAGACTTTGAAAGTAGGAGGTCGAAGTCCTGTCGTAGCTGAGGTCTCTGGCCAATCCTTCTCTGGAATGGAAGGGAAATCCGATTCGACCTGATCCGTTTTGGCCTCTTGCTCATGCACGAGCGTGGTCAATCGTCTGAAGATCGCCTTTTCGCCCTCGTCCAGCCGGGCCTCGGGCCATGAGTATTCGTGTCCTCCATCTCCAGGTTCTCTAGACGCGGGAGTAAATTCTACTAGCTTGACCTGGACGGTGCATTTTCGAACGGGTATAGCACGGGGTAGGGGTTTGTTCTCTCGGGCGTATTCGTATAACGGTTTGCCCTCCATTTTCAGCGCGGAGAAGCTAACCTGTCAGCCGCAGCTGGACCGAAAGATCCAGATGAAGACACTTACATCGGTGGAGTCTGGTTGATCTCCCCTTGGAACTTCTCAATGGCCTTCTCGAGGTCTTCTCGGGTAATCTTGTCAAAGTCACCAGTGAGCAACACAGGGCCCTCAGCGTCCATCGTGGTCGTCGCAGCTCCCAGGATACCGATACTCTCGTACTCCTGACGATCGTCAATACCAAATGTCAAGGGTGATGATGACTCACCTTTGTACCTTCGAGGTACTTTTGCAGGTATTTCGTACCCCTATTAACACCCACAACTACCTATCAGCGCGCCTCTCGAAAAGGCTCTAAGCCTACTCACCCAGCACACCATCGGCGAGGGGGTCCAGAGTCCCTCCTTGACCCACTTTGAAGCCATGTTCCACGTTGTTCTTCTTTCGTTTCTTGTGCAGGGTCCCTTGAGCGTGTCTGATCTTTTCGGCGTCGCTGAACAGCTTCGAGTCCACCATCAGATCCTGTAGCTTGTCGAGCACTCTCATGCTATTGTCAGCTAGTCTCTCCAGAGATGTCTCACGAAGTAGGCCCGGTAGGCTTTTCGATAGGAAACAGACCGTTGAGCGGGAGGGGAGGAGCGACATTTGGAGGCATGGCTGGCGCGAATTCGGGCACAAGAAAAGGTCTGCGAGGTGTGTGCAGGCTTCGAAAGGTAGACAAACTGGTGCTAGGCGACAATAGCGATGTCAAAGCCCTTCTCATTCGCTCTCTACTCGATCCTGACCGGTGTGTGAGCGGGCGGGTGAGGGTTGAAATGGGGCATCAAGGTGGTTCAGAGGTCACCTCCACTTCGAGGTGTTTCAAAATTCTTCCCTCGAGACGGTCCACCTCGATTTCAACTCGATCATCTCACCAGGTCGATTTTGACCTTACTCTCTGCGGATCTGTCTCGGACCCAGGGATAAGCTCAAAGGTTAGTCCTTGTACTATATCTTGAAAAGGGAACAGTATGCCGAAAAGCCGTAAGTGCAGCTTGAAACCTCATCTCAGCTGATTAGCTGATGATGTTCAGAAAAATCTCGAAACAATAAGAGCAAGGTGTATGCTGTTCCGACAGCAGCAGCGAGTGTGTCCCGTCTCTAGTAGACACATATATCATGCGCTGACATTCAGAGCGGAAGGATGGAGGTAGCGTTCCGAAAATCCAGACGGCGAAGCTCGTTGGGCGTCAGGCAATGCCGTATGGCAAGAGCAAGGTCAGTCCCAAGATTTCACATATTTTCGTCGTGCTCAGACTCAGGCTCTCGATTCAGGTTCAGCCAGGCCGATCAACAGTATGGCCTCGTTGTTGGTAGCAAGCAATCAACCCTATGAGGAGAATGAAGCGGGTCCAAGCTCGATCATGTACCAACCAGTCGATACTTCGCTTACTCGGGATTCATCCTCGAAAGCGTTCATGAGGGAACTGAGAAAGGTCATTGAGAGGAGCGATGTGATCATCCAGGTATTGGACGCGCGAGATCCAGAAGGAACGAGGAGTCGATGGGTCGAGGAAGAGGTGCGCAAGAGAGAATCACAGGGCAAGAAGCTATTGGGAGTGGTCAACAAGATTGGTGTGTCGGAATCATTCGAGCGAGAGGAAGGTGCATGTGGCTGATCTGAAAGACCTCGTCCCCAGGGCCAATCTCGAAGCCTGGCTCAAACACCTTCGGCATTCATTCCCCTGCATGCCCTTCAAATCATCTACCCAATCTCAACGCCAGAACTTGTCTCAAAATTCGGTCCCTCTGGCTCCCACAACGAGCACTCCCGGTCAAGCGCAGACATTACAAGCTCTGCCTACCACATCTTCTTCGCTTGGTGCTCCAGCTTTACTGCATCTGCTCAAGCAATACGCCCTATCCACGCCCCATTCGTCCTTGACAGTGGGAGTGGTAGGATACCCCAATGTCGGAAAATCCTCCTTGATCAACTCGTTGAAGAGGAGTCGGGCGTGCGCTGTTGCTGCCATGCCTGGAAAGACGAGGGTGACTCAGGAGGTCGTTTTGGACAAAGGGGTGAAGATTGTCGATTGCCCTGGAGTTGTTCTGGAAGACGTCAGCAGGGACATGGATGGGGACGAAGGCAGGAGGAAAGCGGCGGAGATTATGTTGCGAAATTGCATCAAAGCTGAGCTCGTCGAGGATCCCATTGCCCCAGGTGAGTGAGATTCTTGCTTCAATGCTGACAGGCAGTGGAGGTCATCTTGTCCAAAGTCGATCCGGCTTTACTGCAGAAGCAATACAATATACCACCCTACGCGGACGTCAGAGAGTTCCTCATCCGCATAGCTCTGACTCGAGGAAGACTTGGCAAGGGGGGTATCCCAGATCTACAAGGATCCGCAGTATCAATCCTCAGAGATTGGAACAGTGGGAAGATTCCCTACTTCACCTCACCTCCTACGGTCCATCCTTCTTCCGCCCCGGTGGCGCAGGCTTCTGCGATCGAGGCGGGTGATGTGGAAATGGAAGGCGAACAAGTTGGATCGGCCAAGATATTGAACACCCTGAGTGAAGCGTTCAGTCTGGATGGCCTGTTCGATTCGATGGGTGATGAAGCTGCGTGGGAGGGTGAAATGGCAGCCGACGGTGAAGCCATGATAGAAGAGTAAGCTGAAGAACGGTTTCACAGGCACTGATGATTAGTCAACCGTTGAATGAAGTGGCCGCTATTCCGCCAGCAGTCGTTCCCTCTCAACCATTCCCAGCGCCGTCGAGATTCGCCTTCTCGGATGATGAAGATGAAGGTGACGATTCCCCACGATTCGGTGCACGACCTCTTCCTGTGGCTGTTACGCCCGATTCGCCGCCTCTGTCATCTGCGCCGACGCTTCAGAGGCGAGGAACAGCGACAAACATGGCCAAGATGTTCACGCCTGAGGAGCTTGCGCTCTTGCCTGCTGGGATGCTGGATCGACAAAAGCAGAAGCAACTCGCGAAGAAAGCAAAGAAGAAAAGAGCCGCGGCTGGTTTGACTGAAGCGGAGCTCATGGCTGGATTCGTCACGATGGATGTAGAGGAGCCTGCAGGCGATGAGATGGAGGAAGACACGCCTAGACTGTCGAAGAAACAGCTCGCCAAGGAGAAGATGAGGAAGAAGAAGATGGCTCAAAAAGCGATTGAAAGACCGACCGACGCGGAAATGGATGCCGAGGCTCGAAAGGAGGCCGACTTTGCCAGCTTTTTGAACACTGTAGGAGGTGAGTTCGCGTGGAAGTGCCTTGAAAATGTCACTGACACAAACAGCCGATGATGACATGGACGAAGAGTTGTAATACCGCATTATCTAGAATTCCCTATCATGTAACGATAACGACCCCAGAGCAGTGCATAGCCATGCGTTACCCGTGGTGAAAGATCGGGATTGGGACCGGGCTCGACGGACACATTGATGCTGACTGGGCCGCGAGGCTGGCTGATGACATGTGGTCTTGACGTGGCTGAACCAGCTAGCGTGGGTATCTAGATTCATCAAGCGGTATCAGTCTCTTCATAACAGCTATCCTCAATCTCAAGAGCGTGTGCAAGATCGTCGGCGATCATCGTCCCAAAAGATCGCAAAAGGTCCACAGGCAACTTCCTCGACCAGCTTGATACTAGCGACAGGAGAAGCTTCAGCCATGCGGATTATCATTGTATCAATTCTAGGGCTATCAGTGACGGCAGCCTTAGCGTCTCCAGTGCACAAACCTGTAAGCTATATATCCGTCTCTGATCAAATCACTAAAAACGAATCAGTTCGAGGGGAAACGATCTCCCGCGGATGAACCTCTCTTCGCTGGAGACGCATTGAGCGATATCATTCAGAATACTCCTGATGATAGGCCGCAGACGAATCAACTGAGCAGTACGACAAACATGGATATGCCGGGATGGGTTGAAACCGTTGCCAAGGTTGTTGCGCAGAGTGATAAAGTTGGAGGGAGATTAGGAGCGGGAGGCGATCTGGGTGGAATGTCGGGGTTCAGGCCAAATGGCGTGGCTAGACCTGTCAAAAGGTCGGAGCATCAGGGGTATCATGGAGCGGATAAGGCTGGAGAGTATGGTGCGGGGCTGAGACGCCGGAATCAGCACGAGGAAGACGGGGAATACGGCGCTGGCTTGCGATAGGGCTAAACTCGTAGTGCTAAACTGAGATGACCGGTCTAGGCTCAGTGATGGAGAGTCACAGACTGATCGAAAGGGTTGCTACAGAAAGAAATGATCTACGCTGAATGCATGAACATCAGAAGGCAAACTACCTGCATTATTTGACCAAACCCTCAGGATTCTTCCCGAGAAGGCATGCCAGTCTCCCAACGTGTTCACACCCTGGAGACATTTGCACCTGGATGGCGATCCTTTCTTGGTCGACACCATGCGTTGTCCTTTGTCACGGCCATCTCATATATGACCTTCATGCAAGGCCTGATCCTTACGACCTCCCTCCACACTTTATTCAAGATGACCGAATCGCTCAATCTGGTAACGGCGACTATAGAAGATCTACAGGAAGCGCTGCAAGCAGGTCGTCTCACCTCTGAACAGCTCATCGGACAATATCTCGGTGAGATCCGATGAGGCAGTCGGAAGCAGGGTCGCTCATGCCCAGACTCGATAGAGGCAAACAACGAGCACGGATACTGCCTGCGAGCAATCATCGAAGTGGCGCCCACAGAGTTGTGTGAGTAATCGGCGTGGAGGATCAGCCTGGTGTCTCTCCTGAGACAGGACAGTGTTGGGCATCGCTCGACAATGCGACAGGGAACGATCGGCAGGAAGATCCCGTGGTCACTTGCATGGAATACCCATTGCTGTCAAGTGAGTGGCGTAGCCTGGCGTCGATATGTACAGTACGAGTACCTAACTCTCGAAGAGATAGCATCGATGTTCATCCTGCTATGGGTATGAGCACCACCAGTGGGACTATTGCCCTTGGTAAGCGCCACCGAGTCAGCCTCACGAAGGCTCTCTGAGTATTCTAGTGGAAAGTCGACCGAAAGAGAGCGCCATGGTGATTCAGCGACTGGTCAATGCCGGAGCGATCGGTCAGTAAAGAAGCCTCAGGGACAGCGTTGACAAATCCTTTAGTCCTTGGCAAGGCGAATATGGATGTTTTCTCACACTTTTTGGATCCGCTTCAGCCTGCAGGATGGTCACCTCGAGGTGGACAATGCGTCTCAGCCTTTGGAGATGGCCAAAAGGTCAGCGGTAGCAGTTCTGGCTCTGCTGTGGCTGTCTCGGCGGGGTTTTGCGCTGCATCTCTGGGTGTGGAACAGTGCGGGAGCGTTGTAAGTCTCTTCAACTTAGGTGCCTCGATCAGACTGACGAGTGATGTACAGAATCAGCCTGCCCATTGCGCCGGCTTGTACGGGCTGAAACCGACACCGGGTCTTGTACCGCGGAATGGGGTGTTGATGATCAGGTCTGTCTTGCTCTGCCCCACCAGTCACCCGCACTTACAGGCACCCGACAAGAAAGTGTAGGACCAATCGCAAAGTCGCCATGGGATCTGGCTGTCTTGCTTTCCGCCCTGGTGGACACGGACTTTGGGTACGTACAAGCAGTCGAAGTGTCAAGGTCGAGACTTCTCAACCAGTTCCGTGTGGGCATCATTGGGGACGACATTGATTGCACGAGGGGCATCAACCCGAAGGACACTAACCTTCGCCTCGAATGCAGAAAGGCGTACGAGGCATTGGTGTCGATCCTTAAGCCTGCTGTTGCGATCAACCCGGTTGATTGCGATGCGCTGTTTTCGTTCGTCCAAGAGGAAGACAATTTCGGTTGGGATGAGAATGGCCAATGGGCTGGACTACGGGAAGATCTGGCTGTGATGTATGAGATGGCAGACAATGTCGACACATACCTCGGCCAGCGTGAAGATTGCGCCCTTGAGACCCTGGAAGACTTGGCGAAATGGAACGATGATCACTCGGTAGGTCGGCGTTGTGGTCCTCTCCTTGTCGCCGTAGAGTACCATTCACAACCTGATAAGCCAGACGGAAGCGTTTCATCCTTCGCGTATCGACTCGCCCGACCGTCAAATCTGGCTTCAAGGAGCGGCGCGTCTTCGTCGTGCGGACCGCAGGCAATACCACGACATCTTATCTGAAGCTAAGCGGGCGCTTGATGAGACCATCAATTACATGGGTCGTCATAAGCTCGATTTGCTCGTTGTCAAGGCGGGAACTTGTAAAGAGTGGTACCCGTGCATTGGCGCTATCACCCGTCTGCCCGTTGTCAGTAATTCTGTGAGCTTGGAATGGGACTGAAGAGATAGGCGACCATGCCCGTAGGTCAGCTTAGTGATGGATCAAATCTCGCCGTCTATCTCATTGCGCTTCCAAAGGAAGAGAAGACTTTACTCAGCTTTATGTGAGGGCCTCCTGGAATGACTCGTCCGTCGCTGACGAAGCCCACAGGTCCGCTGCAGAGAAGGTGATTCCCAGGCGGCCAATCCCGCAACGAATGTTCAATCTGCAGAGCTCCGTGATGGGTCCCGTCGCCGATCATGCCGAATAAGATCAGGAGAGAGCCGCTGAGCGACTGTGACTCGAATCCGAGTCCTTGAACACCTGTGTCCTTACAAAAAGCAGGGGTTGATCACACCGGTCGTCGAATGATTATGCTATACATGCGATCGCGCGAGTGAAATGCCTACGTTGAGCATGCCTAGATCATGCTGCTCTTCCAGCCCACGTACGCGCCTGTCTTCGAATCACCGCCCGCTAATCTCGGTAGAACGGCACTCTGAATCCGCTCAACAGATTCCTCCCCCACATTAAAGCGTGATCTCCCTTCAAATTCGTCCTGCATTGAACGTGGAATCCGTGGAGTTTGGGGTAAGCGTCGATATTTGTTTCGATTTGTGGGAACAATCCCATTGCCGCTGGTGGGAAACCAAATCCTACGACCGGTCCGTATAAATGTGGCCTATTGAGTCCGACAAAGGGACCGATGGGTACACCTGGATACTCTCGCATTCTCGGCAAGACGAAATCGACCAGTGATTGCAGGAAATCGTACATGGCGTCTCCCTTCAATTCCACTTTACACGCAACTGGCATCCCTTCTCGTAGTTTCCAGGGTGCAGCACCGACCTTTGCCTTGAGAACTTGTACACCATCCATCTTTCTTCCTCCTCCATTCGGTGATTGTCCAGTGATCGCTCGTAAAGCCATGATCGGTCCGAGAAGTTGTTGTTTGTTCCCTACAGCTTCTTTGGCCATACAATGTACTGTTATGCTTTCCAGTTCGGGCAGCGTTGCATGGGTGACGGTTCGGGCTCGAGGTTTCTTTGGCGCTCCAACAGGAGGCCGGTTGGCTTCGTAGGGGTTGAGGGGTTTTATAGGTTCTGGTGCAGGAGGTTCACGTCGGGCGATACGATGGTCGTATGTCATGTAGAGCAGATCATCCTGTAGTGTCTCCTCATAGTGATTTCGGTATCGATTAGGATGGTCTGCGCCGAGATGTATCTCGGGGAGATCGTATTCTTCCAGAGACACTCGTTGGACCGCTTTTCCGGCTGCTTTGGGAGCAGCTTTGGCGTAAGACCGTCGAGGGATGCAGAGGGAGGTGCTGCGTATGGCGTTTGGTATTCGAGAAGCAGACGCAACTGCTGTGCGTATGGATGAGGTCGCCATGGTAGTCGTGCTCGTCGGAGTGAGGTCCAATTACCAGGTGCATTGATTCGAACTTTTCGAGCGTTTCGAGATGAAGGAGAAATAGGCACACCAGGTAAGTCATACTGTTCTTTAATAGGCGCGCTGAAGTGACATTTCGGTGTTGTTTCAGCCGTCGAGGTGTCTACTCTGTCTATACCGACAAGCTCGATGCATACCCAGGCGTGAAGGGGCATAGTCATTCGACCATGCCGTCGCCTCCGCTCTCCATCGTCCAGTCGCTTTCGCCTCGTATCGCGGTCCTGACGAGCGACGATGTGATATCCACATGCGAGGCCAACGGCTGTAGGGGTCTGGAGGAGCTACTTCGCCCTTGGGAAGGAGGCACCGAACGAGGTGGGCTATATGGCTGTCGTTACTTTGGCAGCTGACAACTAGTATCTATCTTGTCGTCAACATTGACCCCTACCATCCACCCGACCTTTCCTCTTCGCTTCGTCAGCTACTCGAGTGTATTCCCGCTGCCTGAAACGTCAAGTCCGAATGCCGATGTGGTCATTGACTTGATAGGTAGCTACGTCGGGGCCAGGAAGCCTGGTATGTCATCTATATGATAGCTGAGTGTAATTCGCTGATAGATCAGAGGAGGAACAACATTACCCTCTAACACGGAGTCTATTGCTGTCGACTAGACCGACTGCCGGCCATGAAACGTTTAACCACCCTGTGGGTATCCTTCTGGCCATCTCGACGTCTACTCCGGAACCACTGGAAACGCTCCAAAGGCTAGTAGGACGGGCAACCGGTCCGATGAGTCAAGCTGTCCCTTGGCTGGACGGCGTGAACATCATGCGCTTCTTCGTGGTCGTCCACGATGTCTCAAAATTAGGCGAGGACACGGACATGTGAGTCACTACTTCAATATTGCCTACACCAGCTGATGATCAGGTCACAGCAGCTACTCTCTAGTGTCAAAAAGATATACGGTCCTCATTCTACTCTACTCGTGGTCAACTCTCAGCACAACCGGAATGCTCCTCCCTTATCGCCAGATACCACGACACATCCCTCGATCCCTATGGCTCGACCTTTCACTCCCGAGAATGTAAATCCATCAGCCCTCTCCCAGGTTTACGCTTCGGCACTATCTTCGTTGACTCTCTCGCCCTCGGCAGCGGCATCCTTGATCGAGGACGGTGAAACACCTGCCAGTCCGACAAAGCCACCTCGACGGAAGCTGTATGGCGCAAAGCTGACAGCGGAGGATACCCAGAGGCTTGCAGCTTTGGTAAGAGAGCTTGTGGTGCAGAGTCTGGTGCCGTGGATGGAAGCTCGGGTTCGCGAGTGGAACGAGGTGTGGCAGAGCAATAGGAGGGGAATCACTGGCAGGCTCTTCGGGGCTGGACGGAAATTCTTCAGCAGTCGACCGAGTAGTCCTGCTCCCAATGCTGCCGGGACAGGATACAACGCGGTCAAGGGATAGTCAGTCGTTTGCTTGCGGCTCTTGCATCTGGAGACTTACCAGCAGCTACCCCATTGTCGCTGTCGAGGCGTTGACCCGGCGTTTGGGAGATTTCGCCTTCATGCTGCGCGATTACCGCTTTGCCAGTACAGTCTACGACTCTTTGCGGCGAGACTTTGCCCAAGATCGAGCATGGCGCTACGCAGCGGCAGCGACCGAAATGTACGGCTTATCACTTCTGCTGGCACATACCTACTTCAATCCCGCTACCCCTCCAACTCCTCCTTCAAACCCGTTCACCACTCTACAGCATACCGATATATCCTCATGGCTCGAACAAGCCGTAGTCGCGTACCAAGGCAGAGGACCAGCGAATCAGATCCAGCTGGACGCCTTGAGGATCACCGTCCTGTATTATGAAGCGTGGCGAGCTATAGGCGAATGGCGCGGTGTCGGACCCGCCTTGGTGCGCGCTGCTGGCGATGCGGACGAAGTACCTAGTGCAGTCATGATTGAAGAAGCGGCATCGGCAGATGTCCGAGGTGGAAAGTCCGGCAAAGGGAAGCGGAGGAGAGCTTTCCATTTGGTTCTCGCTGCAAGGCGGTATGAGACTGCTGGACTCGTGAGGAGTGCTCTTGATGCTCTCACCCGGGCTGATCACAGAAAACCTTTTCGCGTAGATGTCTGGAGCGAGCAGCGCAGACATACCGAGATGCCCCTTGGACTGCGGCGCAGGACAGGATAGAATATTCGCTCGGCCGTCAAGCGTATACGCTCGGGCAGAGTGACGTCGCAGTGGAGCACTTCTTGAGACTATTGAGGAAGGAAGAGACTGGTGTTCCGGGATCGCAAGGAGGCGTGCTGGAAGACATGGCGCTGGCCTACGAGGTGAGTGGGGGACTAGGAGGCGGGAAGTTTGGTGACCGCGATAGCAATTGGCCGCTCGCCCCGATCTGCTCCAAGATGCTCAGGAGAAGCTTCAATTGCCAACGCCAATCTTCGACGTCAAGGCTACGAGGATTGTCTTGCCTACATCGCATGCTTCGTCCAGCGGGACCAGCGATGACTGGGCGAAGCTAGAGCATCAGGCGCTGGCGTCATGGGATCGAAAGGGCAAGAAGCCAATGTCATTACTGCCAGATCCCACCAAGATTGTCGCGGCTGTCGATGGTGAGTCATTATACTCAGGTCCCAAGCGGAATTGATGGAATAGAAACATTCCACATCGAGCTAGTAGCTCAGAATCCCCTTAATTCGTCTTTGGTCATCTCTGATATTCATCTCACGTCTTCTCCGGCCAATGCTTTCACTGTCACCACCCCTGTCAGCGACATCACTCTCGAGCCGTATGAAACGCAGGTCATCTTGATACCGGTGGTCGTCACCTCCCCCTCGGCTGTCACCATTGATTCGGTCAATTTTCTATTCCACAAGTTTTTCCCTTGCACCCAATCGCTCACACGAAAAGGCAAACGGCTCTACGGTACCAAGGCGCAGCGCATCAACCCGACGTACGGCAAGGACTCGACCTTGACGGTGGACGTAGGTCGACCAAGACCCCGGTTACGACTGGACTTGATTGCTGTACCTGAGGAGGTGTACGCCGGAGAACAGGTTGAAATCTCGCTGCAGG
This sequence comes from Papiliotrema nemorosa, assembly GCA_032158125.1. Classification (NCBI taxonomy): domain Eukaryota; kingdom Fungi; phylum Basidiomycota; class Tremellomycetes; order Tremellales; family Rhynchogastremaceae; genus Papiliotrema; species Papiliotrema nemorosa. Next base: position 142,114 of record JASKOT010000038.1, read on the forward strand.
TAGAAAATACGGGCAAGGTTGCTGTAGACACGCTGCAAGTGGTGTTGAATGAGACGCTCTTGCGCAAAAGAGACAGTGAGTGCGTCGAGTACGAGCATTGCTAATGGAAGTCCTGCATAATGATACCATGTCGGAAATACCGAATGTTACTCCCCATGACACCCACCTCGCCCTACTCGACGAACCCCTTCAACCCGGTCAGACGACTGATATTCCTTTGACTCTGTCATCCACGCTTACTGGACGAATCGACCTGCTAGCTTTGGCGATTTTCGCTAATGCGGAAGATGCGAACGATATCTCGGCAGTCACCCTTGCACACTCCCTTCACGTCTCGCCTCTATTAGAAATGCGCAGCGCCGTCCGTCCAGGACGTCAGTCTAGGCGAGAATACTTGGTAGGGGTAGAAATCGTCAATTCATCGGCATCTATCGTCACTATAGATGGCATCACTCCGATAAGCAATTTCTGGCTTGGGGATGCCTTGCGAGAATCTATGACGCTGCACGCCAACCAGTCTGGCCGATTTACACACAAGATCAAGGGGTCAGCAAAGCCGTCGAAGCTTGACCTGCAACAGCAGGCCGTGGTGGACGGCTTATCGAAGCTACTTCAGGGTCAGACCGAATTTTCAGACCTGGACCTATCTCGGGATGCCAAGCTGGCGTCACCGGTCCCTGCGCACATTCTTCAGCCATACCTATCATCCCTTCGTGCTTCCCGCACAACTTTCCTGCAAGCACATTTCCCGACAGTACCCCTCGAGGCGCTTTCACGCTTGTTTCCCCAGATGGATCCGCTAGATCTGGACTTCGCTGTATCTTGGACGATACGAGGTGTTCCCCAACCTCGAAAGGGTGTTTCAATCTTGCATGGGACACGGGTCGGGCCGGAGTTTTCATTGGTAGAGGGAATACGGCGTCAGATAGAGGAGGCGATTACATTGGGAGGAAAAACGACCAGGACCATGTACGAGGAGACGGGTCGATTGCGGCAGGTCTTGATGGACTCGGTGCTTGAAGGAGTGCTGAGCCAAGAGGATGATCCGTTGGAGGTCGTGATCACGACCAATCAAGGGCGGCGCATACAAGTGGACACCAAAGAGGGGACGGTCGTTCCGATACGATTCAGCTTGCGGAATCGGTCCCCTGCTTTGGCGGCGAGGTGGATCTTGGATCTGCCGGAATCCAATAGGTGAGCAGCCATGCGATACAATTCCTATGCAGATGCTAACGCGTAGCCAACAACCTGGACTCTTGCCTGCGGCGCAATTCGCTGGAACTCTGTCATATAGAGGTCAATTGTCTGCATTTGAGGCAAAAGAGATAGACTGCTCAATATGGGTGAATCAATCGGGTTTAATTGGGATCACGGGATGGACACTGCGCGTCGAGACGGGTGACCTGCACGAAGATGGGGCAAAGGGTGAAATGTCCTGGACCCCGAGGAGGCAGTGGACGCGGAGAGGGGAGAGTGACTGGATTGAAGTTGTACAATGATTTTAGCATCTGCGTGTATCCGACGCGTCGCACCGCGACTCCGCGACGATCATAATGACCAGTCCACAGAACCTCATGACGTAGAATCAGCATTCTAGGCCCTTTCTGCAACGGCAGCGGGACTGTCCAGCCCAGATAGATAATTCCATAACGCCGGAGAGCAGGGTGCGAAGATCAAAAGTCACGTGATTTGTGTGATCCTCTAATGTCAAAACGCCGCGCAAGTCACGTTTTCTGTGCCGTAAATTTGCCACCCGGGTAGGGTCTGTGTCATCAACAACACCTCTCCCCCCCCCCAAGATATATAACCTTCAGCTATCTGTCGTCTCCCCTCTTCCCCTCATTACATTCACTCTCTCTCCTCTCTCTCTCTTAACCCAAACCCAACCCATATCTATACAACATGTCCGGACGAGGAAAAGGTGGTAAAGGACTCGGCAAAGGTGGAGCCAAGCGACACCGAAAGGTTCTTCGAGACAACATCCAGTGAGTATAGTCTTCCCTCTCCACGCGCTTGCGTGTTGTTTGGACATGAGGCTGACTTGTAAAGGGGTATCACCAAGCCTGCTATTCGACGTCTCGCTCGACGAGGTGGTGTCAAGCGAATCTCTGGTCTGATCTACGAGGAGACTCGAGGTGTCCTCAAGATCTTGTACGTGTCTTTGAGCTGGTGTTTGGGGGACCGAGACTGACGAGACAGCCTTGAGAACGTTATCCGAGACTCGGTCACTTACACTGAGCACGCCAAGAGGAAGACTGTCACTTCGCTCGATGTCGTCTACGCCTTGAAGCGACAGGGTCGAACCCTCTACGGTTTCGGTGCTTAAGCCCGGACGTAGCTCTGTGGGGGAAAGAAGAGGAGTATGGCATCGACAGGCGTTTCTTGTATCTCGCATGGCGGAAGGTGGCGACGTCTTTTGTTTTGTGAGAGACCCTTTTTATAATTTCGTTTTCGCTCGACGCTCTCTGCTTTGGAGATTTGTCTACCGTTATTTGTTCTGTAGCCGGGAATTGAGTCGATGCAATTCACCTGTGCCGCCCAATCATACTATGAGTACCTGACTGCATGTGAGAAGAGTCTCGTCTTGGCACCCAACGCGACTGACTATGTCTTGGTAAAAAATGCCAATTCGCATCTCCTTCTCAATGTATTGAAGCTTCGACTTTTTGATGCATTGATGATACAATTGGACGATGATATTCTGACATGCTGTCGAACTGCTTCCTAATGCTTTACTCGATATTCTCCTACTGCTCATCATCCGTCTCCCCGACCTCTCTCGCATCGTGGTATCCCTCATCCCCGCCATCCGTCCAGTCTGTACTATCGCCCTCGGCATCCAACACTGCAGGAGCGACCTTCCTCCCCGTAATGGCAAACATCTTTGCAAAGGGTCTCGTATGTGTGGCCCTGACCTCAGACCATTTCCACTTGACTCCGTCCTTGTCGCTGCCCTCCAAGCTCAGTGTGAGCTGCGCGAGATTGGCTAGGTATCGTATATGAGCCAGAGATCGGGTTCGCCATGCAGAAACAAGGCCGTCGAAGACGAAGATGAGAGGGATTATGGGGACGATGTATGTGAAGAATAAGATGACTGTCTGTCAGTCTTGGTCCCGTCGGCCGAGTGTCTCTGGTTCAACTTACTCAGAGGAGGCCGCATGAATGGCGTGAGTAACAAGACCAGGGGGAACAATGCCAAGATCGTGACTATGCTGCCAAAGTCCGGCTCCTGCAGCTCGAATATACTGTTCTGATCAACATGCGCATCAGGATCGTGCTCGAGGATAGCTTACACTATACCCTCCGCCGTTCTCATCGCGTCCTCCAATACCCTCCTCGCTCCCTCTTCTCCGAAATGATGGAAACTCAAACAGAACGTCCGTATATGTCGACCTTTACGAACCTCACTCGGAGCATGCGTAGCATCAACCGAATACGGTAAGAAGAATAGGGCGGAATTGGGTGTCGCGCAAGCATGTTTCGTCCATGCGGGTAGATGTGGGTGCAGGTCTGAGAGAAGCACCTGCAATAGCGGTCTACCTTCTGCAGCCCTACGAGCACTAGCGGTCAGCTGTCATTTGATATTGAGTAATTGATTAACTTGACTCGACGCTCTATACTTGGCATAGGCCCTCCTGCACCTGAGCAACAATCGACCACTCGTATCCTGCCCCTCGGCGCATTTGACTTTTCAGCCGGTGAGGAAGACCCATGGCTATCCTCGATTTCCCGCACGACCTGCTCGAGATGATCCGAGGCTAGCTCGTACGGAGCTCTGGACTGGAAAGGCGGTATACGATGAACCCATAGAAGAGTGAGCAGGGCTTGAATGTGCTGTCGGAGGACGGGGGGACACCAGGGCTGATCGTGAAACTCGAGTAGCCGAGGTCGGCGGTACGGGAGCTGCATTTTGAGGAAATCCTGATGAGTGACTATTATAATTAGACCAGTCGAAAGCACATAGCTCGTGCTGCAAAGTATCAATAGCAAAAGTTGATTGTCTGATGGTCGAAGGGGAAAAGAGCAAGCACATGGGGATGACGTCAGCATCAAACCTGCAGCACGCAGTGGATGGGCCAAAAGCCAAAAATCTTTCTCGCCGAGCCCCGGTCCAGCCTTGCCGCCATGAGAGACACTTGAATGGCAACACTCTTCCTTGACCGTGGGAAGTTGGTTTCGGCATGCATGTTAGATAGTACGTGCCAATGAAAGTTTTGAGCGTGCGAAAATCAGTAGACTAAATCCTCATCGGCAGCCACTGTCTGCGTAACTTTGATCAAAGAATGAGCAGAGTAGGTGGCCCCATAGGAGGAACTAGAAAGTGTGCTGCCTATACTCCTCCCTCGACAGCTTCTCACCCTCCGAGAAAGTGGTGAGGGCGTCGTTGAGTCATCTTTGCAGAGTTTCAAATAACTTGACCCAACTCGTAAGGAATTCTGAGGGTCCCGCCGGATTGGGGTTTTGAGACTGGTTTGGAGCGTCTGATAAGCATTTCTCAGGGCCAGCGGGCTGCGTCGCCCTCCAATCAGTCGGATGTCGAGAGTATGTTGAAGCGGCAAGGAGCTCTCGACCCGCTGTCGGGTTGGAATGCCTCTGAGTATCGGCAGAGCTGTATGTCGATGCTTCGCCATCCTCTAGGAGAAGGTCTTCTGCATCCCATTCACCGCCTGTCTCGAGCGGAACTCCCCCTCCGTCTTTCTCGCTGTCACTGGACGTCATTATTGGTAGCAAGTCAAGAATGCCGGTTGCGACGGGCTGTCAAACTTGATTGTTGTTGGCACTTCACGCAATGGGTGGTGTTGAAAAGTGAGGAAAGCCAGTCAAGTCAGGTCTGTAATAGCGTCCAGTCCACCTTCTGGGTAGTATGACGCAATACTTGTCCCGTGTCTCGTTGAGGCATATATCAAGCGTCGAGGTCCTTCCTATTACTGATTCCCCCAATTTGACGGCACCGTGTCATGACATGAGATGTCGGTCCCCTCCTCCCGCCACCGATGGAATTGGCGCCGGACTGTGAATCATGCCGACGTCTCTTAGGCGTAGTTAGGCGTAGAGGACAGTATGGGGTGGTTTGCGCATTGACCGAAAGCTTGTGATGACTGCTTACATGCTCATCAAACAGTCATACGAGACTAGGTATGCGAGAATCATCGTGTCACTGTGCTCGGCTTTCAATTACACAGTACTCGTCTTCACATCGACAAAGCTCTCGAAACGCACCCGACGCCCTGTACCATCTGGTCAAGATGTACCCTCGAATCTTCTACATAACGCAGCTGTGCGGCTTCCTTCATACAGCGCATAGTCATCGAACCCCGCACTTTCCAACAGCCTACAGATACCCCAGTTTTCCGCCTCACAAGCTCTGCACGACACTGTCCAGATCTCGAATTGTTTTCTGCATCTTACTCACAAGAGGTTTAAAGTCGGTGTCGGGGTCAATCATGACTTGACCAAAACTGTAGATCTCAGGGTCATCATGGATCTTCATGCCAACTTGCGCTCGTCTGACAGATGGGTCACACCGCAGCCATATGAGTCCCTCCCTCGAGGGGGCCAGATAGCTCGCTTGACCACACCAGACGAGGGTGATCATTCCCAAGTTTTTGTCGCTACGGCTCCATCGAGGCACCATATCTGATTCGATGCGGACAGTATCGCCCCGAGTAAGGAGCAGGTTTCTACTCAGGTATTGCTTCAAGGCGGTTGCAGCAGACGTGAGGTCTTCAAAGCCAGCATTGACCGCTTGAAAATCGTCGGTAGGCAAGCTTTCTGAAAGATGAGTTATCAAGTTCTTTGCTGTTTTGAGAACAGGGTCAAGATTTGGCAACAGGTCATTAGCCACGCTTAATTTAGGTATTGGCCGGTGATTCAGCATTTCTGACAACGCAGTGTTCGCAGTTGCCGCATCGACATTCCACCTACTCAACTCTTCAGAAAAACGTTGTTTGTCCTGGACCGTCGAGGACGTATCATCGTCGGTTTCCTGAGTATCGCGTTGCCTACGATCACTTTGCACCATGGTGCGGCTTGTTTCACCGTTCGTGGCATTCTCATCAGGATCTGGTCGTTGCATCCGCCACCGGGCAGGCTCATCTGCTCGACTCTGAAACTCCATCGAATCTTCCTCAGCGGATCGCTTGGACATGGTGAATGAGTGTCTTATGAGTCGCTATCAAGCAGCTTCCTGAGTGCGTGGGGTCATAAGGGCTTGCGTGTCAAGTGAGAGGAAGCGAGTCAGTAGTGATCAGGGCAGACGGGAGGCGTGACATTGAGTGAAGAGTGGCAAGAGGTTCCGCCGTGTAATCATTTTAAAGGGTGGACAAGCGTGGGGCGAAGAAGCGTTCACGAAGGTCAAGAACCTTTGTGGTCCAGTATACCGTCACAAAGTCGGCCACTGTCCTCGGATATCTCTGATTTACATCGGACCAATCTATGGTTTGCAACCTGAGAGGATCGATTGCCTTGGTCACTACGCGGTGGCAAGGCGGCAGCGACACAGCTGAAGGATTCCATCGCGATTTTCATGTCAACGAACACAGTCAGACCGAGCAAGAGACTGCAATTGTATCACCAAGTTAATTTTGGATAATCATCATCCGTGACGACCGGGCTCCCTCCCTCACCGTGCTAGCATTTTAGCTACACTACGCTAGAGGCCGCCGCTCGGAGGTCGGAAACAAACCAGTTCCAAGTCTCGGCTCAACATGTAGAGGATGTATAAAGGCAATCCTTGTGGTCCCTCACGACGGTACTTTAGAAGCCGGGTACGGATCACGAAGGAGCGAGCCGCACTGTGCCATATTCTCTTCTTACGACCGACTCGACTCGTTGGCATCTCATCCTTACCGTATGCACATATAGATACCATCGCCGTTCAGAAAGACACCCTTCGACCCGACCTCACGCAGCACGCACTATAGCACCGCTATACTCCTGGAGTGACTACACCATGATTTCCTCATAACACGTTCAAGGAGGAGTCGAGGCGTGAGAGAGCGACTTGCACATCGTTGATCAAGTTTGGCAGACTGACTGCGGGTGTCTGAGGCCGAAAGTTTCGGGCTCCCGGGAAGGACATGTCACCTCCTGTAATGGGAGTAGTCCGCAAATAGGCAAATCCCTTACCGCTGGTCTTGAATTGGAAGGACAGCAGTTCTCCTTGGATGGTACTCGTCCCGCTCAACCCAAAGTGGTTCTGGGAGAGACTATGATATATTGAGATCATGTCGCGTCCACTGCGTGTTGTTCGAACGGTCATCTTGTCCCCCACGAGGTCCAGGATTGTGCCAGGGTAGATGATCCGATCCTCAGTCAAATACCCCTCCAGTCTGGTGGCACACGCCTGCAACTCTCGAATTCGAGAATCGACAGTGTTGGCACGATGGATTGAGTATTTGTTTTGTCGCCCGTAGTCCCTCAGTGCCTCTCTAGCCGCTCTGACAGAGAGCCTGGATTTCTCGAGGAGTGTATCGGTTACTTTATTGTCTGAATCCATATCACTCTGACTTGACAATCCAGGTAGCTGGGATCGTGAAGTGTCTGCCGCTTTTGAGTGGGTCTCCCACGCTTTGAGGTCCAGAGTGGAGAAGGGTTTCGAGACCACTGGTGGTGTTGCCCAGCGTTGGATCTTGTCGGTGACATGTGTGTCGCCAAAGCTTGTAAGAGGCCTCATCATGAATTTTTCTTTCTTCCCAAACGCACTGTCAACTTTGCCCCATGATTGTGTGTTGCCCATGCAGGAGTCCTCCGCATGGATCTTCTCGAGAGGCCAAGCGCCTGTCTGGCCCGGCCCATTGCTTTGAACCTCTACATATGAAGCGAAAAGGTCCTTTGAATCGTCTTCAGGTGTGAGCATGTCGGCATCCACCATCTCATAGTCGTCATCGGAATGATGGACCTCACTAGAGTGAGTTCTGTTCATATTGTCTTGAGCCTGTCAGTAATGTAGATAGAATGAAGATCGACTTCTGATGCTGTATGTGAGCGTAAGTGGCAAAAGGTTTGACGAAAACCGGGGAAGAGTCGAAGAGGCAGCAATGCATATATAGGTTCAACAAGCACACTGTGGGAGGCTCACATCCTTTATACTTTGCTCATCCGTTTATAGTGGCCGGAAGCATCGAATTGACCGCGGGAAGGCTCGCAGAAGTACCAGACACCCTGTGATGAGGCGTCGACAAGACAGTTGAAGCTGATTCGAGGCCGGCGACACCGGCAAAGTATGAGCCGGATTTATTCGAAATATGTCGTGGTCGTCACATCCATGCTTCTAGGCCATCCAAGCGACGAAGATGGACCACCTCAGGTGTCTGAAAAGTCATCATGTGCTGCAAGATGAAACGCCAAGGAGCAAAGGCAAGGCCAGGCCGAGATGGCCGCATCACCTTCCCGCGCAGCTCAGTGATCAAAACGATCGTTGATCAACTCGCAAGTCTCGACATTCATTCACTTTGACAGCATGGTCACAGTACCTCTCATCCAGGTGGTAGCAGCAGCTATCGTGGCTTCACTATCATATCTCGCACTTCGCATCTTCACTCTGTGAGCAATCACCCTTTATATTAAGTTGCTGAAGACCCAGGAAGCCCTTCGACCCATGGCCTGTCATCGGTCATCTATGGCATTTTGGACTTCGAGATCGACACTCGATGGTGGTATGGGTTCTGAATGCTCAGAAACGCCTCAAGGGCAAGACTTGGTTTCTCAGCATTCCCGGGATCATCCCTAAAGCCTGGATGGTTCATGACCCGGCGTAGGCATTGAAAGCCGACGGGAAGCTGAGATCAGGTGTATCAAGTATATCACTCTGAACAAACATCAGATAATCAACAAGGAGGGGTATTTCAAGGACTGTTCGGGAGATATATTCGGTACGTCGGTGTTTGCCTGATCCGAGTGAGACGCTGATGATAAGGCAGCGGGTAAGTTGGAAACCTTCTCGGCCTGCTGCGGGTCCATTGATGGAAGGATCATCAATGCCACGGGGAAAGAATGGCAAGTGCAACATCAAGCAGCTCATGTATTTGTCACGCCCGATCTGCTACACACTCTTAGCAATGTGACTTTGCCTCGATACTTGCGTATACTCGTCGACGAATTGGACAAGGCCGCAGATTCCGGCGAGGTGATTGATCTCTCGAAAGCTATCACACATTTTATCTTTGCCGTGTTTGGAGATATCGCCTGGGATGTGAGTAGTCTTGTTGCAAACGGAACGGCGCTGAATACACAGGTCTCGTGGGATGAGCTGAAACCATTGTCCGGAGTGTACGACCAAGTCCTCGAGGCTATTTCCTGGCGGTACGGTATACCCGGATGGAGGATATGGGAGCGACTTTTCCCGTACGGAGCAAGACTACGAAGCAACCTGGCGATCATTCGGGGCAGCGCGAATGCGCTGGTGCAGTCCATGAAGGCCAAGATGCGAGCCGAAGAGTTGGGCGAGACAGACATTCAAGCGGACAAGGGCATATTTATTCGAAGTTTACTGAAGGAAGACCTGAGTGATGAGCTCATGATCGATGCCTGCATTACCTTTGCCAATGCCGGTATGTGCTCAATCGACTTGGACGGGGGACTCGCAGTAGGTGCTAATTTGATAGGGAGGGGCGCGGCGAGTCAAGCCGTGACTTGGGGATTGTACGAGTTGATGTCCCACCCAAAGTATATCGACATTCTTCGGCGAGCCACAGATAAGTCTCCCTCATTGTCGATACAAGAGATGGTCAAGAATGAGCCAGTCATCGACCATATCGTTTCGGAGATCGTCCGACTGAATCCATCCATACCGTTCGAGGTGCAACAGCTTCAACCGGGACACGGAAATGTCGTCTTACCCGACGGAACCGTGGTCGAGCCTGGGACCATCATGTTCTGGTGCGTGTGGGCTATCAATCGGAACCCAGAGGTATTCGGTGAGGATGCGGAAGAGTTTAGACCGGAGAGATGGGCAGAGATGGACAAGAAACCTTCGGCGTACGAGATGCCGACGTTCAATGCTGGTCCAAGGAGCTGTCGAGGTCAACAGATGGCTAGATTGGAGCTGGCGTATGTCTTCAAGGAGGTCTTTGGAAGATATGATCTGGAGAAGGCTTGGGAGGGTGGAAGAACGCTGGATGAGGGCGTGGGAGGGGAAATGCGGGGAGGACTGCCTGTAAAGGTCAAGAGGAGAGTTGAGTAAAGGTAGACCGATTGATGTATGTTGATGACCTTTTCATCTCGGATAGCCATGTACTCGTACCCTATCGCAAAGTGTATCATCAGGTTCTTACTACCCAGTGCGGGGCGGAGGAGGAGTCACGTGTTTCATCGCTCCGGATCCGAAAGGTGCTTTCCTCGCGACGCTCCAAGGAAAGTTGATTCAACTTCCTCTATTGACCAAGCAGATCACTCCTTGCTACCCGTACCAGTACTATTCAAAAATGTCAGACGGACAGAGATTCTCAATCAACAAGCCCGAGCTCAAACCGGAGCTCGTGGCGGAGCTCGAACAACGTGAGCGCCCCTTTCCTCCATCCGTCTCTGCCTCCTTTGCAACTTGCGCTGTAGTGCCGAAGTGGATACTGATGATTAGTCAACGCGGAGAAGCGATACCGAACTTACCAGTGGAATGTTTCCGAGCTCTCGCAAAGTCTGAAGGACCTCAGTGAGAAGGTCAAGGATGTTGATGGGTTCTGGGCATATGTCCTGGTACGTTCTCGATATGACCCCTCCCACCAGGCCGACTTCTGTCCCTCCGTTCCACTCCTCGGTTCTTGTCCAACATCAATCTCCTCTCGATCCCTTCTCTTGACTGATCAAACTTCTCCCAAACGTGCATATAAAGGCTAGAAGCTAACATTCTAGGCCAGCCACCCCAACCTCGCTGTTGCTCTTTCCCTTTCCTCCGACCAAGAAGCTCTGTCTTCTTTGTCCAACATTGAGATCAAGCAAGATACGGCCGACCCAAGGCCATACGAGATTGTCTTTGTGCGTCTCTCAGAATCTCACTTGCGTAGAGTACGAGCAATACTGACACGGATAGCATTTCAAGGAGAACCCTTACTTTTCCAACGCCACCTTGAGCAAGAAGTACGAGTTGAAACAAGGTGTCGACGCTATCAAAGATGGCAAAGTCACCCCGGAAACCTGGTCCGATGAGGCGACAGAACTCAAATCGACCGTACGTCCCCTCAGCATGCTCTATACCCTACTTCCGGGGATTATAATGTGGGAGGCTGACTGCATAGGGCACGAAGATTGATTGGAAGTCTGAGGAGAAGGACCTTTGTGCCAAACACCCTCGAAAGAGCCTCGACAAGGAGGACTCGGACGATTGGGAGGGAGATATGGGTTCCTTCTGGTGGTTCTTTGCCGAAGATGCCGACCCCTTGAACGTCAGTTGCGAGACGCTTGAGACCGTTGCAAGCTGACATGTAGATCGGGCCATTGCTGCGAGACGAGATCCTCCCTGACGCATACGACTTTTTCACGGGTGAAGCGTTGGATGATAGTGATGACGAAGGAGGTATGGGAGAGTATGATGAGCTCGACGAGGAGGATGAAGAGGATGACGAGGGAAGTATCGATCTCGACGAGGAAGAACAGCCCAAGAAGAAGAAGCCGAGGCATTAGAGAGCGATCTGTAGTCTGCTCCTGCACCTGGAGTGGGGGATCTCGAATCAAGGTTGTGCAGTCGCACAAGTGATAATATCAGGACAGTGTGTGCATAGTGGCTTCGCGCTCCTGGGTATCATCTACGCGAACATGTGCATGTCATGCAATCGTGTCATCAATCATATCAATCGCGTTCCAGCTTTACAAGCGAGAATTGCGATCGTCGACGAACATCAACAACAACTTGTGAACCGGATGCTCATATGGACGAAGGGCACCAAGTATGACAAACAGATGAGATGCATCATATATCGTATCGTTGCCATTACACCTGCCATCTACCATGCAACCTAACAAGAAATCGTCTTGAACACATTGAATGAATCGCTCGCCGTCGAAATGACCATTCCGGGAATTTGGGGGTGCCAGTGTAGTTCCTTGACATCTTTTTGTCCTTGATGGACGAACAGCAACTGAGGTGGGACGACCAGTGGTTTGCCATTTGCGTCAAAGGCAGAGGAAGGTACCTCGTCTTCGTCTTGTTCGACCGACAAGTCCCACAAGGTGATCTGGTCATCGGACCCAGAAGCGGCAAACACGGAAGAGTCGGTAGGATGCCACTCGACCGAAGTGATGGGTGCGGTATGCCATGAAAAGTTGGCGACAGGTGTTGGCGTGCTGTAGATCAGCGTCGAGTACGCAAAAACCATTTGGCGGTCACAGCTCACTCTTTGAACATTCTCAGATCCCAAACTTTGACTCCACCTTCATCTCCTCCACTGACCAGGAGATACTCTACACTTTTGTTCCAGCTGATCACATTTACATCCTGATCATGCGCTTCCACACTGACCACACTCTTCCTTCCTTTTGCTCTGATATCCCACACTCTGACCGTCCTATCTGCCGACGCACTCGCAAACACTGTATTCTCCGATGGACTCCACTGCAAATCCTCCACCGAGGAGGTATGTGACAAGTAGGGATTGGGCGACGTGTGGAATCCTGCCGGTGTGACGGTCGTCAAGTAAATCTTGTTTGCTATATCTCCCGTCAACAATCCCGTCTGTCCCCATTCCACGGCGTATCCCTCATTTCGACCATGATTCGATATCGTGTGCAGGGGCACTTTTTGTCGAGGTTTGGAAGATGGTCCAGCAAGAGTATCGATATACGGTCGGACATCCCATATGTGCACTTTACCAGTTTCAGAAAAGGTCGCGACGTGGTAAGGGTCCGGTTGTCCATTATCAGGTAATGTCCTCGCTCTTATACGGTTTACAGCTCCGACGTGGGGTATCGTCAAGAAATCCAAAGTGGCATCCTCATCTTCCCCTTCATCCTCGTCTTCATCCTCCTCATCCGAGTCGTCGTCGTTGTGTTGCGTCTTGCTCAGGCCTCCGAGGCGCATAATGACCACTTCGTCCTTGGCCTTGCCTTGTCCTGGTATCTCACCAGCTTGCGTACCAGCCACGATCCATGCTGTTTGAGGGTAAGTCGATCGATCTGTACCCATGTTATCGCGCAGTACGTCGAAAGATAGACAGGGCCATGCGTAGGAGAGGGAATGGAGAGCGATATAGACACTGTTGTCGGGTACAAGTTGTTCCCCCTCGGCAAGTTTGACACCGGGGAGGTAGGTCTGTTTGGTAGGTTCAGCAGGCTGAGAGTCTTCCTGTGCGGGTGTAAAGTCTGCCATAAGTATAGACCTCACGGATCGTATGAGAATCTCACCCTCTCCATCCTCTTCCTCGTCATCGTTGTCGTTGTCCGGTATAAACTCTGGCTCAGACTCGACCTCGTCCTCCCATCTATCCTCAAACTCGCCCATCTCCTCATCCTCATTATGCGTGGCCGGTCGAGCAGTCTCTTGACCTGTCGCTGTAGACTTTGCAGTCGGCAAATCTGCCGCTTCCGACGTTCTCTTGGGCATCGCGTGGATAGATGGGGATACTGTTGTCAATAGCACACGGGTGCAGTGAAATCTGCATCATAGTGGACACCCTCTCCCTCTCTCTCTCAACTTTTTTGATCCCGCTTCAGGAGTTCAGTGTTGCACCGTGGGAAAGTCAAATGTCCTCCGACTCTTTCTGCCCAAATCTCACTTCTTTCACCGGTAGACCTATACCTCTGTCTTGCTCGTCCCAGACCCATCTCTAAGGTCGAACGCCCCGACATGTCGTTCAGATCATCCCTCAGAACGGCCCACTCGGCTTTGCGTCACTTCTCCACTTCATCACGCTCGTCCCAACTCTCCCAGCCGTCTTCCTCAGCTGGCCCTTCTACCCCTTCCCCAGCGTCATCTTCCTCTTCCTCTTCAACCTCAGCCTCCGGATCATCCAACCCTTTCCTGGATCTACAAAATCTCTTATCTGGTGGTAAGACTACATCCACGCCAACAACTCTCGGAGCCGTATCGGCTTCTGCGACAAGTGACGAAGTACCAGAAATCAAAAGAGGATATATGCCCAGGGAACTTCCACCCAAAGTGGATCCCATCTTGGATCTGTTCACAAATATGATCATGCGACATGGAGAGAAACAAGTGGCCCAAAAGAAAATGGTCAAAGTGTTGAATTTATTGTGAATACATCCCGTACAACCGTCAACCCGGTAGACGCTGACGTCCAGGCGAGAAACATCAAATCAAACCCCTCTACCGCTGTTACATCGCGCAGTATACCTCGTCTCTCCCTCTGTCAAAGTTCTCAACATGCGAAAATCAATGAAGACGGTCCCTACACCCCGAGCGTTGAACGAGAGGCAAAGAGCTCATACGGCCATTGCGTGGATTTTGAAAGCTGCGGAAAAGGGAAGGAGGGGTGTACATCGAGAAGAACGAATCGCGAGGGAGTTGTTGGCGGTTCTAGAAGGAACTTCAGAGGTCTACCAGAATCTAGAGAGGAGGCACAAGGAGGCTACTCTTGCTAGGTCGAACATTATGGCTAGATAATCGATACGAGGTGTATGACTATGAGGACCATGCATTGGGAGATAATGATACACATGTAGGGCTAGTTGCACAACCTAGACTACTTCAACTTTGATTTCTCTTCACTCATTCAATACAATCGCATTCTTCTCCTTGTCCTTCTTGTCCCAACCGTCTCCAAACTCCCTTTACGATTAACACGAGCACAAAGGGTAATCGTGACCAACTTACCACTTGAAACAATCTGTACAATTACTGTCCGCCTTTGCCTTTGGCACTCCACCATGTTTCTCCCAATCATCATCATCATCATCGTCATCATCGTCACCGCCCTTGCCGCCTTTTGGACCTTTTCTGCCCCATCCCCACCAGTTCCACCATCGACCGTCTTGCTTATCCTGCGTTTCATTTTCTGTCGGCCATGGATCCGCCAGTACCTTGTTGATAATTTCCCCTATGCGATGTGTCCTCACGTCGACGGACCACCCCTTGACTGTAACTGTATCGTATAGAATGGTTTGACCAGTGTGACAAGAGGTCTCTAGCGCCTGCAACATGAGTTCAAAGCTTGATGGTATGTCTTTTTTGGTACGCACAAATCCAGCAGCATAGCATCCCGAGTAGGCTCCGGTACATGCGCCCATTGGTATCGGGTCCGCGGTATGGTAGACGTGGGTGATACCCGTCTTGTCCTCTGGCATGCCGGGAGGAAGAGGCAGGTGCAATCGCGAAGCAGGTAGTCGTTCCCCCGGCGCTTCCACAGTGACCACTGGCGCCCCGAACGAAAGACCTATAAGGGCAGACACTGACCCGCCCAACTGTAGCGTAAGCTGAATCGCTCTCGGAATTGCCATTATAGCTCACCGAGTGGCCGGTAAGCCAGATAGTGGCATTGGGATACATGTACGTCACGTTGTTGTATAGATTCTGCGTGTCAGCCAGATGTATAGAGGAGGGTGACGATGTGACTGACCGTTCCAACTGTAGCGTATACACTCTCGGCGATGAGCGAATCCTCCAAGCACTTTTGTTCACATCGATATCCGCCAGCATAGCAATCGCATACAGGGGTCCAAGAGAAGTCCACTCTCGCACAGCAACATGAGAACAGCAAGTTGTCCTGGTATCAGCCTCACCGCTTGACTACCAAAATTGATGCCGGTCCAGAACAATGGGACGACTCACATTGTACTTGTCATTTTTGGCCGTCGGGCCTCCGGAACCCAGCACACCCGCCGAAGTACCCTTGATCGAAATGATGACCGTTTCGTTTTTTTCATCTGCAAACTACCTCATAAGCCGTGGGACGGTCAACCTGCGAACGGGGCGACTCACCACATGACCCCTCAATCCATCTGCATCGGGTTCCCATCCAAATGGAATCGAGGCATTGTATCCTTTTATAGGCCACCATTCTCCACTATCAGGCAGTACATACGCATTGCTCGTCATTTTAGCCATTGATATCAGGGTCTGTCGATCCGTCACATCCGGAGCGACCACTTCCACATCTTCCCATTCGCCGTGATCGTCCCCATAATCCGGTGCGACCCATGTGTGTTCAGTGCGATTCGTGGACAGAGGTAGAGGTAATCGGGAGTCATTCGGTATACGTGAATTGCGAGCGGAATAAGCCCAAGAGAGAATTGTAGGTGGCCTGACACGCGGTCGACGGATGGTCATCCTCTTTGTGCGGATGGAGAGAGGGGCAGAGGCGATATGAGGGAGTGGATGATCTAGATAATGGTCGGATAGAGCTTGAGTGGTGAAAGAGGATGTATCGGGGATGGAAAGGAAAGATTGGGTGGACGAGCCATTATGGAAGAGTAGGGTGGGTTGGGAGTGGTTTGAAAAGGCGTGAGAGTGGGCATGGCGAGGTGTAAAGGTGACTATCTCCGAGCCTGGGGTGGGGGTCGGCGCGAGGAAGGGTAGGAGATGGGAGGTCAGAGTCGTAATGAGCGGAATGTGCATGGCAGATCGAGCTGTTGTGGATGCTATCTGACCATTGGAGGTGAGAATGGATGAGGATGAGGCTGATGATAGCGTCGAAGAGTGAGGGTTATCATCATCCGGGTAATCGGGTGGCGAATCCACAACGACGTCGGATCCCGTGGGGGTGGCAAATCACGTGACACGTATATGTTTGGTTCCACTCCGGTTCCGGTGACTCACCCCAACCTCCACATTAGACGTCATGTCAGCGAGACTGATCAAGGCGTCTTGCAAGTCGTTGTATCCTCATACGAAGTCAAGATGGTCTCCACCCGATCGAAGCAGACCACCGATGAGCCCTCTACTGGCGAGAAAAGAACCGCGCCAAACATCGAAAACAAGGGAGGGGTCAGCAAGAAAGCCAAAGTAGAGAAGGATCAGAAATTAGAAGTGGGGGACAATCGCGATGTAGAATTGAAGAAGGAGGAAGAGGGCAAGCAGGACAAGGGTGAGGACGACAAAGCCGAGGATGCAAATGATGGAAATGGACAAGGGGAGGCCAAAGAGGGGGCGGATGCACGAGAGGGGTCAGGGCACGCTGAAGGGAAGACAAGGAGCGGGCCAGGCGAGACCAAGCAAGAGGTGGGTTTGAGCGGCAAGGTGAGGCTGATGGCAGGGCGACGAGCTGGACGCCAAGACTCGAGGGGAATCTCCCGGAGCAGAGCTCGACGAGCCGAAGCATGGTACGCGCGATTTACAGTCTTATTGAAAGACTGTTGATGTGTTAGGGACAC
Source organism: Papiliotrema nemorosa (assembly GCA_032158125.1). Taxonomy (NCBI): domain Eukaryota; kingdom Fungi; phylum Basidiomycota; class Tremellomycetes; order Tremellales; family Rhynchogastremaceae; genus Papiliotrema; species Papiliotrema nemorosa. Next base: position 159,370 of record JASKOT010000038.1, read on the forward strand.
TGGAATCGGGACATATCTATTTCCTCTACCGACCTAAAATCGACGCGGAAGAAGTGGATTCAGTGGACGATATCTCCAAGTGCGTCTTTACACAACCTTTCTATGCATGTGACTGAGGCTCACTGCAGATTCCACATTCTGCTTTTGCCCAAATCTGCACCGCACGATAAAGGGCACTATCACCGTGTCATCGAAGTGGGCAAGAAGAAGCTTCCTGATCCCGGAGCGAAACACCAGGTCATATGGGGTCTAGTCACTGGTGTCAATACGGATCCTTCTTCTCTCAAGGAATCGTTTGGCGCTTATAGCTACGAGACCAAGACGAGGGGTGAGTGCGGCGACATACTGCCTCGCGCGTTTTCCGATATCATCTTGAGATTCGGGGTGCTGATCCCATCAGGAACTAGACATCAACCAGCCGCTAGACCCGCCGCTCGGGGACATTACATCCTCCATTCACCTCGAGACGAGCTGGCCGACGACCCGAATCGAAACAGACAAAGAGATTTCAAGACGCTCTTAGCGTACGAAATCACCACTCCGACTCACGAAGATTTCGGGAATGTCCAAGCTGAGCTGGGGATTGAAGAAAAGGGAGCTGTGGTGTTACAGGTCAAAGATCCAGATTCAAAGGATAGCGCGAGTAACCCTCGAGCTGCCAATATGCCTAGAGAGAAAAAGGCTCACGTAAGTTTTTCCCCTCGCCCGCGGCAGTGCACAGTACGACTTGCGAGAGGGTTGTCGAAATGGCGGAGAAGCCTCGTGCTGATATGACAGTTTCCGCCGCAACTTCAAGAATTATTTGCGAACAGACGATGGATACCCGCCAACCCGCCCGCTTTGCTCAATTACCAAGGTGCCGAAGTGCTCGTCCTCACTTCCCCGCACAAGCTCGAAGAGTCGTTAGGGAAAGATGGGGAGAAAGTTGAACACGATCTCGATGAAGATGCGCAGAAGGAAAAAGTCGGCGTGGAAGGGGCTATGAAGGAGCTAGGGTTGAGTAAGAAGGATACTGAAATCGAACCTTTGGAAGGGCATTGGGCATAGTGCATGCATGGAATTCCGCAACAAGTATCAACCTGACATTACCAGAGGGCTATGACGGTCGAACAGAGTGGGCCATGCAGCGACCAAAATGCGAAGACCGGGAGACCATCCGCGGGCATGTGTTTGGACGTGTTAAGCATCGAGAAGAAGTCCCTCGTTCCAGCTCGGCGCACAGCCGCCTAGAAGCTATTTTTCGCTATGGTGGGTTCCGCGGTAGTTGGGCCAGGAAGAATCAGTCGAGCTAGCTCAGATTTCAGGCCGACCAATGTTGTCCGCCTTATGTCGCTTCCTGAGCCGTCTCGCTGGGTGATCGACCTCGACTCGCACGATCGCTCAACCCATCTCACCGAGGTCTTCCATACAACACCTCCTTTTTCACCTGCTGCTTTTCCTCATCCCCTCCGACCTTGTCCTCCGCCTCTCTCACAGCTCTCAACCTCTCTTGATGTTCCCTCTCTTCCCGCTCTGCATTCTTTTGCAATTCTGCCGACTTTTCCGCTTCGGTAGGTGGATGAGGTAATCCCACTGCGGCTTTGAAACGTGATACCAGGTCTTTTTGCTGTTTCGTCGCCGCTGCGTAATGTGATAAACCCCACAGTAGCTTGAATCAGTGATAGACTGCCACGAGGGAGTGTAATGACGTACCATGACGCTTTTGGCGACCTTGACGTGGGACAGATCTGCGCCCTTTTCCTCGATTTGGGCTATGAACGCTCGGTAGTGCTATCACGTTAGCGAGCCCGGTATTGAGACCTCGGGATGTGCTCACCTGGATGGAACTTCGATAGTGACCGCTGTGAGGGTTGAGGTTTTTGATCAAACCCCGCTTGACCACAATCAACCCGGCAGAAGCGACTCTCCCTCCAGCGAGGACTCATCGTTCAGCCCACTCCCAACTCTGTCGACTCGTGCTACTCACACGAAGAATGCTGAAAGTTGCCGCTCTTCTTGATCCCGATAAACATGTTCTGGTTCATATCGCACACATAGATCCAGGTGTTCCTCCTGTATACCATCAGCTTCAATCCTAAGATACGAGATTCCCACTCACCTCACTGTCTTTCTCAAAAGCTTCTTTCGGATCCCCGACGGGGTGATCCCCTGCGTCTTCTTGGCCAACCACCCATCATTCTCCCCTTCGTTCCCTGCATAATGGGTATCTTCGTTCTCCTGAAGGTCGGAGCTTATCGCAGAATAGGTATCCGACACGACTGAACTTGTATCGCTTCCCGAATTCGCAGCACCCCCTTGATCGTCCTCGTCTTCGTCATCGTCGGTGGTGGGAACGATCCCGGACCCGTAGCCTCCATCTTTCCACTTGCCCGCTGCCGTATCGACGTATTCACCATTATGCACCCTGATAAAAGTTGGCAATGACTCGAGGGTCGACAGGAAGTTTGGACTTACCACCGGAGTAAGCCATCAGGATCGACCTTGACGAGGTAGTTGAGACGTTGTTCCGCCGAGAGATAGACAATACGTTCCTTTTCCAACCTTTCCCGGGGCAGCTCTTCCAGGTCCAAGTCTTTCCCTTCTCCCCTGTCTAGCCTGAAAAGTCAGCTTGCAGTGCTCAACAAAAAGTAGAGGTTGGACACACCACCGGAAAAAGTTATCTTGGGTGTCTGCTTCTTTCCATTTACGAAAGTAGTATTTCATATTTGAACCTATATATTAGTGGGCGTTGAGGGCATACCAAGGCGGGGCTAACCGTAGCGGTGCTACAGGTCAGCTTGTCCCTTGTCTGGTCGCAAACCATTCAGCGTACCTTGCCATCGATCATCTCCAGCCTAGATATCAGCTCTCGTCAATAATCGGGAGTAGATGGATTCCTGATTGAATCTACCCACCAATGCTGCTGTTCCAGAGACTTTGAAACATAGGGCAACTCTTCCGTCTCATCCCTCACTTTACCCACATCCAGACCCATACCCAATTTCCCCCAGAAGGTAGCTTTCCTCCTCCTCCTCTCCTCTTTGGACAAATTAGGAGTCTCCTGTTGAGGTATATTACTACCCTCCGCTACGCCCTTGCCGGCTTGTAATCTCGACGCGGCGTGGACTGCTCTAGACCATCGCGAGGAGATGTCGTTCTGGTTGGATAGTTGTTGATTGGCATATGTCCTTTCACCAGATTGTTTCACCAGATCATCCCATCTTGCGCTGCTCTCTCTGTAGAGTCAGATACAAGTTTCCGGAGGGTCCGGCGAGGAACATGGGTTGACCAAAGTGAGGTAGAGATGCAAGAGTCCCATTGTCATACGCACAGCTTCATCCCGTTGACTCGTCTTCGAGCTCGATGACCACGATAATGGCGCTGGATGACTATTGCCGCCTTTTGTTCATCCTCGCCATATGCCCTTCGAAACGGGTCAGAACTCGGTCCCGCTATTGGGATATTCTGCTCTGCCATGGTCGCCCTGATTGATGGACGCTTTGCAGCCGCTGCCAGACGATCGGGTGCTGTCTATCGCTGCGTGTAAAGCTATTCAAGAGTCGGGTTTACTCGGGAGATGCAAAGTCAAGTGAGATGGGTGATAGTTGTTGCCAGCCAAAAATATATGCTCTACCCCTTTGTTGTTGCGGCTCTGTCGGTGCCTGATTATGACTCTTCACACTTTCCGCAGCTCCCCGTCGGATCCGAAGTTGACCATGGTATACTGGAGCACAAAGTACAATGATATTCTGCATAGATCTTTTTTTTTTGTACGTTTTGTAGTTTTATAATTACGAGCCGAAAAGATGATCCAAAAGAATGAGCAAAAGAATGAAAAGTTAACCGCCGACTCTCAACCCCAACCACCCCTCTCCAAACGTCCGCCGAGTCATCTCGTATCCCCTCTCCACCTTTTCTTCCTGTATACTAGGCGCGTCCATCGACATGTCGACCGAGAACGACATGGACATTGCCATGCCGTTGGGCAGAGGGAGGTTGGCTTCTTCTTCCAACTCTTCGCATGTTCCATTGGGAGGTGTAACACACTCGTCGGATTCACACATGCTCGAGTCGGAGGATGAAGAGTAGGACCGGATAAGGGGTGGTGGAAGAGCGTATTCATCGATATCGTCTTCGTCGCAGTCGGGTAGGTATCTTGTCGGTTGAATGGGAGTAGAGACCGGAGTCGGCATATCATAGCCGTCAGAAAGGTTGACAAAGAAGCGTCGTGCGGGGGCGATGCCGACCGAGTGAACGTGAGCCACGGCAGCAATCTCGACCTCGACATCGTCGACTTGGTCTTCCTCCTGGTCCACCTCCACGACGTCCACTTCGACTGGCAGAGCGATGGGCGTAGGGGCAGGGGCAGGGTTGAACACGACGACGGGTCGAGGGGAAGGAGGCGACATGGGGAAAGTGTATGCTTCCATGGCGTCCTCTTCGTACTCGACATCATCAAACGCGCTAGCGACGTTTGACTCTGTCCATTCGTGTTCCATCCCTTGATCTGCCGGACCGAAGTCGTCCTCTCCAAACGAAGTGATCAGATCTTCAAACCACCTCTCTTCCCTCACTTCTGTACGTTCAAACTCTCCCTCTGCATCCTCCTCTTCCTCTTCATCCTCTCCAATCACATCCAGCCCCATGGCAGTGTGAGATTTCCAGTTGGTCATTTCGGTAGCAAGGTATCCTTGGTCCACAGACTTCCAAGCGGATTTTACAGCTTGACGAACGACCACTTCTTTCAATAATACAGCAGAATCTCGACCTCCTACTCCTGGTTCCAACCGAGCCAATTTCGTCTCGGAAATCTGCAAAAGCCTCTGACCCAGAGGGGTCAGAGCAGGTCGTGCGGTGGATGTGAATCGCATATCGAGAGATGTTGAAGATGATGCTCCGATAGATTCACCGTTGATGGTAGTGTGTTTAATAACGGGTAACGATTGTTCCAAAGTAATAGTAAATGTACCGAGAGAGCTCGGAGTTTTGTCTAGTCGCCTAGTAGAGCGGGTGGATCGAACGACGTGAGCGTCGTAGGTGGGTGGTTGGTCGGTAGACCCGAGAGTAAAAGTGTGCCCTGGTCTTGTAGAGTGTGGACCGTAGAATGAAAAGTCTTGGGTCGGAAGTTGAACATGTTGGTTGGGAACATTTTGTGACGAGTTGGGTATGGTTGAGTTGGGTTGAGCGTGAGCTGACAGGGTGAACGTGGGGTTGACGGTGCGGTGAGTGGAAGTAATGGTAATGGGTTGAATCAACTGGGTAGTGCTAGTTGATGATGATCTGGTTGACTGATGGGGAGCTCAGCACATAATGGGTCTATGATGCAAAGCTGAGTAGAGTAGAGTAATGCGTAGGAGGGATGGAAGAAGAGGAAGGAGAGGGGGGAGGGGGGGGATTGTATTAATAGGGATGGGAAAAATGCAACTCGACTCGACTCGACTCAGTTCGTCGCATTTGTCCGATGGGGGGGGGGGGGGGGGCGCCGGGGGGGGGGGGGGGGGGGGGGGCCGGCAAATCTCGGCGTTTTGGCGGGACGAGTGGGTGTGGCACTGGTCACCACGCCAAGATGACGACGATCATGACGATCTGTGTTGGTTGACTGATAAGA